>CM069131.1:143092529-143329674 GCA_035221665.1 Okamejei kenojei | reverse complement strand
TTATGCTTTGGTTAAAGGTAAAGAGTGAATTTTGTTAAATATGGGGAGTGGTTATGGGTTAATTGTGTTTTTTGGTATTTTAGAGGAGTGGGTGGTTTTTTATGTATGGTTACGGCATAGAAACCACACTCAAAAGCTTCAGTACAAACAAGCTCAAGGTGTTAAAACAGGGTTACTTTTAGCATGAGTAACACTGAAGTTGTTTTCAAATCTCACTCCACCAGCAGCACTACATCCGCGCGAAGGTGCAGACGTACCCTCGTGCATATTAGAAACCGCAGGTGGAAATAAAGAATGATACTTTTCGAAGTTCTCTACAATATACATGTTCACACACAATGACAGTCTTTGGACACCGCGTGTTGGTCACTATAGTCACCTGCTGGGTTTCACATTGATTAATAGATCAATTATGTTTATCACTTATATCTTTTACACTTTGTAATTTCCCTCGGGTATAAAGAGTTTATTATAATGGTTCTTTTATCATTAAAAAAATATTATGGAAAGAACTAAAACTTAGTCAGGTTTCTCATGTATTTTGGACCTAGCCGGACTGTTTCCGTATGGAAGATACAACACATGAAAAACACAGAAAGCATCAACTCTACACTAGTAGTCACTCACGTGACTCCGATAAAATATAAAATAAACAGAACTTCCTGTTCGAAGTTTGATCTTTATTTATAGGGTAACGATGAGGATTACGGCCCTCCACTCCACACCTCATAAATGAATTGATCATCTGTAGTTCTAAATCTACATAGCCTTACTATCTTACTCCGCTATTGTGTTCTGTGTTTTTCATCCGCTGCTTTGAAGAATGGCCGATCCATCGCCAGGCAGGGCCTTCCAACGGATCCCTCATCGTTAATACTCATAAAATAATGATCAACTTCGAACAGGTAAGTTCTCGTTTAATCTTACTATTAATGAACACCAAACTTCCCAAACTAAGTTATAAGGCTAAACAAAATATAAACTTGCTGAGTTAATAAAGGTCTGAATGTATGAAGAAGTATTCATAAAAGTAGGTTTATGTAATGGCATAAAGTTCATAAAGTGTACTAAATGAATAATGTATGTTTTGTTTACCTTACGTAGGTTAGGCTTTCATACTACTCAGTACAAATTATTTCAGACACCTAATGTAGAAGAAAATGGATGATGAATAAAAGAGCATGGTTTTGGTTTCTAAAAATGTATTTTAGATACATCATCAATGATTAGGTTCATTTACAGTCTAGAGAGGAAAATGAACAATTTAGAAAATCATTAAAAATTCCCCAAGCTAATATTTGAGATTCTCCAAGAACAGCTGCCATTGGTTCTTAATGAACTAGTTGCTAAATATAATTGGGTACGGAAAGGAACTCTACTGCAGAAAAAAATTTTTTACTGGTTCCTACCGACGATAGATGCAAAATGCTGGAGTAACTCAGTGTGTCAAGCAGCATCTCTGGAGAAAAGGAATAGGTGATGTTTCGGGTCAAAACCCTCCTTTAGACCTTTTTCAGACATATCCTTGCTATTTTCCCCATTTATATCATAAAACTGCAAGGTATTTTCTAGTGGTGTAGCACTTCACAAAGCTAAGTACCAGTCAGGCCTTATGTTTCAGTGACATGAGCAAGATCTTTCCATTCCGAATTTCAGTGGCGCAACTGGTAGAGCTGCTGTCACACAGCACCAGAAACCTGGGTTCGATCATGATCTTTGGGTGGTGTCTGTGTGGAATTTGCACATTGGTCCCTGTGACTGCGTGGTTTCCTTCCGGGTGCTCTCCGGTTTTCCTAACCCACGTCCCAAAGACATGCCGCTTTGTAGGTTAATTGCCTCGGAAATTGCCCTTATGTCCCTAGGCATGAAGATAACAACGAGCTAGTGTGGAACGGTTATCAAGGTTAGTGTGGAATCATTGGGCCAAAGGCCTGTTTTCATACTATATAATTTCCTATATAGTAAACGGCTTTCCAAAGATGGCCCCGCCAATGGTTTTGTCTCCCGGTCTGGACCAAGCTCCGGATAAAGCACAACCTCAACCGTCCATATGGCCTCAGTCTAACCTGCCTACAACGCCAAACACTCCTGGACATCCGAGCCTCTGTCGCGAGCCTTCATACCAGGCCCCCGGACTGAGCCCCAGACAAAGCTTCCCCTACTGCTCGTTCCTCGCTCCCCGGGGGGGGCCCCTGGTGTGGAAAACGCCCGGGGGGGGTTCAGCTCGGCTCCCTCGCCCAGCGCTGTGAAGACGGTCGGGTCGGGGCCCTAACCGCTCCCACCTGCGTGGTCCCTCCGAGTAGAGTATGCCTCCTTCCGGTCGATCTTCCCGGTCCCCGGTCTGTCGGCCCGCGGGCTCCCAGCCAGGCCATGTGTGAAATGCAGTGGCGTGGTCTCCCTGAACCTCCGCCCACTGGTGTGGGCGCCGCTAACGGATCACAGCTCACCTGCAGTCCCTGCTAAAGTGACCCTGATCAACGCAAGATCCTTGCTGAACAAAACCTTCATCCTCAATGACTTCTTCACCGCATGTGGATTGGACTTGTTACAGAAACCCGGCTTAATCATATAACCATATACCAATTACAGCATGGAAACAGGCCCTCTCGGCCCTTCCTGGTGAGCTTGCTCCACTCGTGGAACTCTGTCCTGATAACTGTAACTTTTTCAGCTCGCCTAGGTTCTCTGGTTGCGGTGGGGGCCTAGCCACTGTGTTTAAGAAACATTTCAACTGCTGCCTCCTGAACGCTGACATTTCTCCATTTCGAAAGTCAACTATTTATATTGTCTAACTGTCCCTTTTTAATTGTTCTGTGTATCGGCCTACCAAAAATTTGCATAAGGATCTGATCACACAATTGCTGATCTATCACTAGCTTGTTGCCCAAATTTGACCGGGTCCTGAATTTCTCGGTAATTTTAAACATTCATGGTCTGCTGTCCCACTAAGCCCTCGTGTGAGGAATTATGAACCTGGGTTGAGTCCCTTCAATCGGACGCGATTACCACTGGACCCACGCACAAGCTGACCGTACACTGACCTGTCTGAATCGTCTGGTCTCCTCCCATAAATTCTAATAGAAACTATTGATGCTGTATGTCAATCAAAGGCAATTATATTCGATGTCATCTCTGCCTTTTCTCTTCCCTCAAAATCCCATCTCCTTACGTTACAAATTTTGGTTTTATTACTGGGCAGTTAATATTAAAAATATGAAATTTTTGGTTAGAAGAAAACAGATAACCAACCTCACTTGGTAAATATGGAAAAAGAAGATTGTTCCCTCCTTTTGAAATTATTCTAGAATAGTTCTAATATAATTTGCTAAGAAAAGCTATAGTGAAAACCCGATAATAGAAGTGGAATACGTATTTGGAAACACATAAAGAAAACATTAAAACTAAAACTATACCATATCCTTACCATTGTAAACCATGTGACATTTAAACATTCAATGATGATAGAAGGCATTTTACAATGGAAATATAGGGAATTATTAAGAGGTGATCTCTATAAGGAAAACCTCTCCCTGTCATTTCAAGATTAACACAAATGTTCGTTAAAAGCTAAACACTTTCTTATACAGTTTAAAATACTACATAGACTACAATTATCAAAACCAAACTACATAACATCTTTCCAAAAGTATCTCCCATATGTGGGGAAAAATGTCAACATTTAGAAGCTAATCTGACACTTTCATTTACAAACTGTGTAAAAATTACAAAATTCTGGATAGAAATATTTAGGAATAATTTTGAATGTTGTCTATATAATTTTGACCCTGATTCAAAGTAATAATCCTAGGAATACTGGAAACAGACCAATTAATAACAAAGAATCAAAGAACCTTTATTGATTACAGTTTAATAAATGGGAAAAATTAATATTAAAATTCTGAAAGGCCCTACATCCCCCACATCAAAATGGGGAATACAGAAATGTCCGAGACTCCCATCCTGGCGAGATTGAGACTTGTCCTAATGGACTGGTTGATCTCCTTCAGAGATATGTCACCATATATTGAATATTACAGGGTCTACGCGCCAGTGCGAGGGCTTAACTGAGGCGCTGAATAATAGAATGGACGCAGAAGTATACAAATAAAAGCATGCTTATATCTCCAATGACGGATTAATGATTAATCTCCATTCGCTTTCATATTTCTATATTATTTTCTCTCTAATTTTTCTTACTTTAAAAAAAATGGAAATAATTTTAAAATGTATAGAAGCATAAAGTCTTAAGTCTGAATATTAATATTAATATTAATATTAATAATATTATGAAAGTAATATTATGGAATAATAATGTATTTTCATTAATGTAAAATAATGTATTTTTCATCAATATGTTTCTACAATAAAAATATTTAACAAAAAAAATCCCATCTCCCTGCTCGCTACTCCCGCTACGTAAACTATTCGACTGCCAGTAAGTTCTCTGATGCCCTCATAGCCATCTGCACCATCGAGGTGTCTGCCCCCCATCTCAGCACTGATGACATAATTTCTTTATTCAATATCACTTGCTCTTCCATCCTGGATTCTGTTGCTCCCCTTAACATGAAAAAGGCGAAGCCTAAAGGCTGTCCCTGGCTCAATGACACCACCAGAGCCCTAAGAAAAGAATGCAGAAAATCAGAAGTATAAATCTGATAAGCTTCGAACTTCTGAGAAACAATCTTCTCAAATACCAGGAAGCAGTAAAGTCTGTAAGAACACAATACTTTTCCGACCTTATTTCCAATAACGCCCATAGCTCCAAGGTCCTTTTTAGTACTATTACCTCTGTCATATGTCCTGCCCCCAGTACTAGCTTAGCTGGGTCCCCTGCTAAGTGCGAAGAATTTACAACATCTTTCATCAGCAAAGTTAAGAAAATCAGAATGAATATTTCCCCTCCCATCTGAACAAAGGACAAAGGGCATTTATTATCACATACACCAATTGGTGCAGTGAAATTTGTCTTGCCAATGCAGCACACGAATAAAGATAATACACAACATTAAAGAATTTAACAGTAAACATAAAAACATCCCCCCACAATGGTTCCCACTTTGGGGGAAGGCAGCAAACTCCAGTCCCATCCCCAGTTCACCCATAGTCAGGCCTATTGAGGCCTCCGCAGGCGCCGTTACGGCAGCCCGATGCTTCAGGCCCTCTCGCCGGATGATGAAGCTCTGGCGTCGGGTGAACACTCTCAGCGGCCCGGAATGTCTGGAGCGGCCGCTTCCTCCCCGAAGACCACGGCTCCCGAAGTCCACGGGCTGCGCTGGTCCGAGCTCCGACCCTGGCGACCTCCGTGAGATCCCAGGCTCCACGGTGTTCCTAACTCAGTGCTGCCCGCGGCTGGGAGCTCCACAGACCGCAGACTGCCGCTCCACGATGTTGAAGTCGGCGGTCACAGCTCTCCGGAGCTTACTGCACGATGACCCGGGCAAGGCATCGCCCGCTCCGCGATGGTGCCTCAGCGCTGTGCCTTCGCCTTCATGATATCTGTGACCTAGCTGTCTCATTGGTCTGTCCTAAATTAGACTGTTTCCAACCTGTTACTCTACCCTCCCTTGTAAAGCTGGTTCCCACTATAAAACTTGCTACCTGCCCCTCGACGTTGTCCTCACTGCCCTTCTGAAGGATGTAATTACAATAGCCGGTCCTAGCATCCTCGCTATCATCAACAGTTCTCTGGCCACTGGCATTGTTCCAACCTGCTTCAAGCACGCGGTGGTCTAGCCCCTCCTGAAAAAACCTAACCTAGACCCCACCTTGCCTAGCAACTGCAGACCTATTTCCAAACTGCCTTTCTTTTCAAAAGTCCTGGAAAAGGACATTTTAAATCAACTAATGCCTTACCTACACCAAATTACCATCCTGGAAATGTTCCAATCAGGTTTCAGGGCCCACCACAGCACAGAGTCTGCCTTGTTGAAGGTACATAATGACCTGCTTCTCGCCATTGACTCCGGCGACTGTGCAATCCTGCTCCTGCTCGACCTCAGCGCAGCATTTGATACAGTGGACCACACCATCCTAATTGACCGTCTCCGCTATGGGGTTGGTATCGATGGCACAGCCCTGAGATGGTTCATCTCCTACCTCAAAGATAGGACTTTCTCTACAAACATAGGCAACTCTTTGCTGCGGGGTTCCACAAGGTTCCATCTTAGGCCCCATTCTCTTCTCCCTGTATATGCTCCCCTTAGGCCGTCAATCAAAGGCACGGCATTTCCTTCCACTGCTGTGCAGATGATACACAGCTCTATCTCCCCCTGAAACAACCGATCAATTCTACTCATCCTTATGCACTCCCTCAAGGATATAAAGTGTTGGATGGCTCAGAACTTCCTCCAACTAAACGAGAGCAAGTCTGAGGTCATCCTACTCGGTCCCTCGGACTCAATCAAAACTATAGCAGGCAGACTTGAATGCCTTACCCCCTTATCCAAACCTCACGTCAAAAACCTTGGCGTGATATTTGACTCCGCATTGAAGTTTGGCAAACCAGTCAATGCCGTGGTAAAAGCTAGCTTCTTCCAGCTTTGCACAATAGCTAAAATAAAACCATTCTCCAATTGACGACCTCGAAAAGATCATTCACTCATTTATCTCCTCCCGCCTCGATTACTGCAACTCCCTTTACACTGGCATCAGCCAATCATCCCTGTCCCGCCTGCAATTGGTCCAAAACGCCGCAGCGAGACTTCTGACGGGCATCAGAAAAAGGGACCACATCACCCCGATTCTGGCCTCTCGCCACTGGCTCCCAGTGCGGTTCCGAATCAATTTCAAGCTCCTCCTTTATGCATACAAAGCCCTTAATGGGCCTGCCCCCACCTACATTAGAAATCTGCTAAGCAACCATACTACCTCCAGGTTCCTCAGATCGGCCGACTTGGGGTTACTGACCATCCCGCGCATAGGATCCAGGCATAAGATCAGGGAAGATCATGCTTTTGTGGTTGCAGCACCTAGACTATGGAACAGCATCCTTCTTCCCATCAGAACTGCCCCCTCCATCAACTCTT
Organism: Okamejei kenojei; assembly: GCA_035221665.1. Taxonomy (NCBI): domain Eukaryota; kingdom Metazoa; phylum Chordata; class Chondrichthyes; order Rajiformes; family Rajidae; genus Okamejei; species Okamejei kenojei. Next base: position 143,322,646 of record CM069131.1, on the reverse strand, counting down.
TTAAGTCTAGACTTATAACTTATTTATACTCACAAGCCTTTCTTGAGGTCCTCTGAGGGAGCGCTTGTATGTATGTATTTATGTATGTATTGTTAGTAGCACTGTACCACTGTTTGTAGCACGTTAGTACCTGCACTGATGTAAAGCACTTTGTTCAACGAGAGTTGTTTTTAAATGTGCTATAGAAATAAAATTGACTTGACTTGACTATATCTTTATCCTCTACGTTAAACCTACACCCTCTGGTAAGATATCTCTACTCGCGCCACAAGTTTCATACCAATTACCTTGTCTCTGCCATTTATATTTTTTAACAATTTTTTTTATACCTCAACCAGATACCTCACAGACCATGGAAAATAAATACAGCCTGCTGTATCTATCCCTTCTCAAGCAGAAAAATTGCATCCTAGACAATGTATGTAGGTAAGAACTGCAGAAGCTGTTTAAATCGAAGGTAGACACAAAATGTTGGAGTAACTCAGCGGGCCAGGCAGCATCACTGGAGAGAAGGAATGGATGATGTTTTGGGCGAGATCCTGCTTCCTTCAGGTCTGCTACCTTCTCCAGCTTTTTGTGTCTATCTTCGGTTTAAACCAGCATCCTAAGTTTCTTCCTACATATATATCTTGAAACTAATTGTTTTCAGTCAGCTGTCCATGTTATATGCAAGAAATGAATAAAGGGGTTTGAAAATCTTCCCCATGGATTCTTTGGGTCGATTGTTTATTTCTTATTTTTATTATTTCAGCATGATTTTATCTATCAATGGGTTTTCAAATGGAGATCTCTCAAAAGAAAAGAGCTGGGAAGAAGATAATGGTCTTGAGCAAGGCAACAGCGGTTATGGCAATTGCACTCTAATCCGAGCATTCCATGCTCACAAGGTGCTGTATGATTAAATGTGCAGGAGGATAGTGATCGACTATCAGAGTTTCACTAGTAGCATCTAGTGGAGACTGTCACTCATATTAGAACATAACACAGCAACAGGTCCTTCGGCCCACAATATCCGTGTCTAACATGATGCCAAGCTAAACTAATTTTCTCTGTCCACTGTGATTCATATCCCTTCATTCCCTACATAGCCATGTGCCTATTTAAAAGCCTCAAATGCCACCATCTTATCTGCCTCACCACCACCCTTAGCAGCGTGATCCAGGCACCGACCACTCTGTGTAAAGAAACTTGTCCTCCACATCTCCTTGAAATGGCCCCTCTCACCTTAAAATTATGCTCTCTAGTCCTTGATGTTTCAACACCTGGAAAATAGTTCCGAGTATATACCCTATCTCCACCTCTCATCATTTTCAGTTGCTAACACCCCCAATGAAGTGACCTCACTGGATCAACAGTGCTATAAAGAGATCTGCTGTTAACATCCACAGCAATTAATTGCACAGGAAATAACAGAACAGCACAGCTGCATTTCAAAACCTGAATACTGCCTTACTTTGCCTTAATTTTTATCTGTATTTTCTTAATCCCACTGCCCTCTGTCACTGACAGAGCCATTCAATGATTTGAAGTGCCTATTTCAAGCCATTACATGGCTATTGTCTTTCAAAGGCTTTCAGATGTTATTAATCCTTTTAAATTTCGCTCCGATTCAAATTTTCTTAAAATTATTTGATTCGATTTCAACATTATTCTGTGCCATTTTTTCCATTATTTTTGTGAATCTAATTAACACATCAACAATTTTTTCCCTTCGGGTCTGTCTCATCTCTCTGTGATTTCTTTTTTTTAACAAACTATAATCTCGCTTCAGGCATGTTAATTTAAATTTTTTGTCTTTTTAGTTTGAACTCATGGTACACCTCAAATAGCTTCATTTCAACAATGCTATCAGCATTTTCAAGATCTGGGCTGTGTCTTCTTACATCATTGCTATTTCACTGAGAAATCCTGCATTGAGTTTCTTTCACTTAATAAAATAAACAACAGTTCTAAAAATTCTTGCAATGTATCAAATTATCAAAGTTGGTTTCTTCCTAAAATTATTTTAGTAAAAGTCTGCTGGTAATCCAAATGTGACCTTATCAGTGAGCAAGACCAGTCTTGTTTTTGTCTGAGGAGTGTTTTAGGCATTTTAAAACTTCACGGTATTCTCTCTTTAAGAGATGACATCAAAATTCTCAGTGTTAGCATAACATTACATTCAGTCACTACAAGTGGAAAACTTCACAGGCTGGACTCGGGCCTTGCACCAAGAAATCTGCTTGTGGATATCCCAGCCCAAAACTTTACATGCACGAGTAAATGAACCGGAACTTGTCCTCTATCCCCTCAAGCCAGTCCTTGCTACTCAATATAATCGTGGCTGATTTGCTTGTCGAGAGAGAGGTCTAATTTCTTCTTCTGCATTTGTTCTGTACACTCCTAGCAGCACATTTTGTTATTTTCTAATTTTTCATAATCGGTCCACTTTCCTTGTAAATACCTCCAGTGATCTGAGCGGAAGTGGCTGGCTACCTCCATACTCTCTGTGGTACAGAATATCAGAGATTTACTTCTTTTGGCAAGACACAAAGTGTTGGATTAACTCGGTGGGTCAGGTGCCATCTCTGGAGAAAATGGATAGGTGATGTTTCGGTGAAGGGTCGGGACTCTTCTTCAGGCTGATTAAGGGGGTCTGGGGAATGAAATCTGGAAAGGAAGAAAAAGTGCTAAGAGTGCAAAAAGAGATTTATTAATCTTTGTGAGAAGATATTTCTACTTGCCTCAGATTTTAATGATTGCTTCCTTATCTTTTAAAATGTACCTTTGTTTGAAGCTTGAAAATCAAAATACACCACATCTGCAGGTTTCCTTCTGTAGGCTTTGTTTATTATATCCTTGAAGAGCTCTTAATAAATTTGCCAAATTTGATTTTCTTTTCATCAAATGTTTTATGACATGAATATATTGCATTCATTTAATTAATGAGCAACTTCTTCCTTGATTATATTCTCCAGCATCTTCCCAATCATAGGTATTAAGGTAACTGGCATATTGTTTCCCACGTTTGTCCCCCTTCCATCTCGAACAACAGTGTATTTCTTTGCCGTTTTCGGATCTGCTGGGACTCTACTTCTCTCTCTCCCTTCTCTCTCTCTCCCTTGGGATGGGAGTGTGGGAATCATTTTCCCACACAAGCCACAGGTGACTGGGCAATCTGAACCCAAGCACCAAGTAAGCGGCCAAAGGTGCGCATCCCTCGAGTCAGCCCCCACTCTCCCTCGGAACGCACACAGCAAGCTCTCACACACCAAACACCAGCATCTGTAAACTGTTTTAACTGAAGATGGACACAAAAAGCTGGAGTAACTCAGCGGAACAGGCAGCATCTCTGGAGAGAAGGAATGGGTGACGTTTCGTGTCGAGACCATTCTTCAGACCTGAAGACTGAGTCTGAAGAGTCACAACCCGAAATGCCACCCATTCCTTCTATCCAGAGATGCTGCCTGTCCCACTGAGTCACTCCAGCATTTTGTGTCTTTCTTTGCTGTCATTGCCATTTTTCTCAACTTCCATAGCCGCTCTGCATAAGTGGGGGAGAGAGAGAAGAGTGGAGAGAAGGGAGAGGGAGAGAAGGGGGGAGGGGGGGAGAGAGAGAGAGAGAGGGGGGGAGAGAGGGGGGGGAGGAGGAGGAGGAGAGAGAGAAAGGGAGAGAGAGAGAAAGGGAGAGAGAGAAGGGAGAAGGGGGAAGGGAAAGAGAGAAGGCGAAAGAGAGAAGGGGAGAGAGAGAAGGGGAGAGTGGAGGGAGAGAGAGGAAGCGAGAGAGAAGGGGAGAGAGAGAAGTGCTCGGAGAGAGAGGGGAGGGGGATAAAGGGGGAGAGAGAGAGAAAGGAGAGAGAGGGGGAGGGAGAGAGAAGGGTGTGACGGGAGTGTGGGGGTTATTTTCCCACACAAGCCATAGGTGACTGGACAATCTGAACCCAAGCACCAAGTTAAAAGTGGCCGAAGGTGTGCATCCCTCAGGACAGCCCCCACTCTCCCACGGCCACCCACCGCGGGCTGTGGGTCGGGTGAGGGGAGGTGTGGGACAATGTTCATCCCTCCACAGTGATGTGATGGATGTGGGGGTCTGGACCAATCGCTGACAAGTCCTTCCTCCCTGCAACATTTTTGACTTTTTTGTTGGTCACCCATTCCTTCTCTCCAGAGATGCTGCCTGTCCCGTTGAGTTACTCCAGCTTTTTGAGTCTATCTTCGGTTTAAACCAGCATCTGCACATTCTAACATGACAATATTCTTTCAGTGATGCTGAAAGCCCCAACCTAATATTAAAGAAGGAACTACAGAAGCTGGAAAATCGAGGGTACACAAAATGCAGGAGAAACTCAGCGGGTGCAGCAGCATCTATGGAGCGAAGGAGATAGGCAACGTTTCGGGTCCGAAGAAGGGTTTCGGCCCGAAGTGTTGCCTATCTCCTTCGCTCCATAAATGCTGCTGCACCCGCTGAGTTTCTCCAGCATTTTGTGTACCCCAACCTAATGTAACTGTATGGGAAGGACACGAGTGATTCCAGAAGACAGCTCACCTTTTCAAGGGCAACTGGGATCAGCAACAAATGTTGCGTGAATATATATTAAAAAAACTATGCATTTGCATAATTGGTTCAACTGGCAATAATTGACTAACTGTATAGTAAACAGAACGTCGACCTTGGAATAAGATTAATATCCACAGTTATAACACATATTCAGTACTTGTAATGGGCCAGATGTGCAGCTGTGCCATATCCTCTTCATGGAATGATCATTCTGGTGTATATAATTTCTAAAGCAGATTAGAAAAGACATTGATTCAGCATAAAACGTTCCTCAATTATTTATTTTTCAATATCTCATTAATAAATACGCTGTCAAATTGCACTTGGAACCAACAGCTCATGGAAATTGCTTTAGCTAAGGGTTTCTTTTCTCCAGACTGATTTATTAAATGCATTTTTAAGTATCCTGTCATGAAACAGTTTCCTGTCTGACTAATTTAGTTGGTTTTCTAATCATTGCATGAACATTTGCTTAATATATAACTTTTGTTTGCTGGCATTTTATCTTTGCATTGAAAACATAGATGGAATAAACATAAACAAAATAAATATACCTCAAATGATGCAAATTGCTTTTAACCCATTGTGAATGAAGAATGTTGATTCAGCTGATGGGGCCGATGAGATGCCAAGCATAAATATACAGGGTCTGTCTTATCCTGATCCAGCACCAAAGAAGTGTGGCCCATAGTCGGATGAGAAGAACTTGGCCAGAGGGCCCTCAACCTCCAATGCTGCCGAGAAAACAATCCAAGTTTGTCCAAATTCTCCTCATAAAAGGGCAGCTCAGTGGTGCAGTGGTGCAGCTGATGCAGCTGCTACCTCACAGTGCCAGAGACCTGACCTTGGGTGCTGTCTGTGCAGAGTTTGCATGTTTTCCCATGTCCATGTGGGTTTCATAAGATCATAATTGACAGGAGCAGAATTAGGCCATTCGGCCCATCAAATATACTCCGCCATTCAATCATGGCTGATCTATCCCTCCCATTCTCCTGCCTTCTCCCCATAACCTCTGACACTTGTACTAATCAAGAATCTATCTATCCTTAAAAATATCCATTGACCTGGCCTCCACAGCATTCTGTGGCAAAGACTTCCACAGATTCACCACCCTCTGACTAAAGACATTCCTCCTCATCTCCTTCCTAAATGAGCGTCCTTTAATTCTGAGGCTATGACCATTAGTCCAAGACTCTCCCAGTACAGTGTCCGATACTGGAAGAGCAGCGAGCCCGGACTACGCGGTTATATCTATGAAATGGATGGGAAGCCCGTGTCATCCTCCCGTTGCTATAAGACAGGTAATTGTGGAAACAGGCCAACCTATTGTGGGAACTGGGAGTGCCTGCACTCCCAGTGAGCTGCAGGCCGGGGCACTCGAGGTCAGGTTGGACTGAGAATGGTCGGGCCAAAGCTTCGAGGTCAGGTCGGAGCCTCGAAAGGAGTCAGGCTGAGGACGGAGCCTTGAGGACGGGGTCGGGCCGAGGTGGACATGCTGCGATGCTGAGAACATAGGGGGATTTGGCGTGGTGGGGGCCGTCAAAATCTAAGGGGAACCCAGTGTGGGAGGGCCATCGAGAACTATGGGGGGCCCAGTGGGGAAACGAAGAAGGGATGAGTACTTATGTAACTTTGTTAGACCCTTTGTAGTGACTCTTTTGTGTACTTTGTATGCAAAAACAAATAATTTGACTATACCTAGCTTGGTACAAGTGACAATAAAATATCAGTATGATCATCATCATCATACCATCAAGTCAAACTCAATTATGATAGATAGGGCAAAGAGAATGATACAGAGTGCAGAATATAGTTCTCAGCATTGGAGAGCATCAGTTACATAGACCATGTCCAATATCTGCAATGGGGTAGGGGTGAATCGGACAGTACCCTAGCTGATCCCAGGAATAAGTGGGTTAACATATGATTAGCATTTGAAAGCACTGGGCCTGTTCTCACTGCAATTTAGAAGGATAAGGGCGGACATCATTGAAACTTACCGAATCGTGAAAGGCCTGGATTGAGTGGATATGGAGGGGATGTTTCCACTAGCCTCAGAATAAAAGGATGTACCTTTAGAAGGCAGGAGAAAGGGGTAGAGAGAGAAAGATAGATCAGCCATGATTGAATGGCGCAGTAGACTTGATGGGCCGAATGGCCTTATTCTGCTCCTAGAACTTATGAACTTAAGGAAGGACCATTCAGAAGCCTGATAACAGATGGGAGAGGCAGTCCCAGAGTCTGGAGGTGCACACATTCAACCTTCTATGGTGCCAACAGCATTGTTAATCCACCCTGAGAGTGAAGGTGGTAAATAACTAGCCTCATTATGCATTTATATTTTGCTTCCATTCTGAAACAAGAACAAAACTGATACAAAGGAGGAAAGATCTAATAAAAGTGAGAACAATTGTGCATTGAATTAAAGTAGAAATAAATTAGATTTCATGCAGAAAAAAAATGTTTGCACTTCAGGAAATTATTTTTGTTAATCATTTTATTCTGCAGCTTGAGGGTAGAGAAATTATGTTCCGTAAAATCTTCAGGTCCAACAGCTGACCACAGATTCAACTGGCAGCTGGCTGCCACTCTTGGCTCACATAATTTGGATTCACTTACTGTGTCATTTCTCCAATTTTCAGGAGGATGTATTAATTATTCACCAAAACACCCATAATTCTTCGATAAATCGGGAAAGATGCAACGGCAGTTTAACGTCCCGTCACCATTCAGGCATAAACTATGTCCCCGGTGTTGAATAATTGATTATTCCAAGGCCACATTTAAGACTACTTTTACTATCAGTAGATGAGCAAGTGTACCGATGTTTGAAGTCTGTGTAATTTATGCAGCTTTAACTCGTGTACTCACAGTTGAAAAAAAATTCAAACAAAATAATCCAAGTCTGTTGAGGTCATTGATAGTGTTGAGCTTTCTGGCTTATGAGGCAGACTGAACATGTCTAACCATGCCAACATGTTACCATGGTAATAGGTCCTTTGTACATTCACAATGTATTTTATTTCCTTGTCTCCAGCTACCTTTCAATATGAGAGAATGACAAGGTCAAAGGCAACAGGAAAGGGTGAGCAGCAAACAGATGGGAAGAGAGAAAACAATAACCATATACACAGATTAATCTTCTGCCTCTGAGAAAAACAATAAACTGCCCCCAGCTCTACTCTCACCCCACAGCCCAAGTGCTTTCTTTGCTACCATTTCCACCCCTCCCCCCCCCACAGTCTCCCCCCCCCCTCCACCCCCTCCCCTCCCCCCCCCCTCCCCCCCCCCTCCCCCCCTCCCAACCCAACCATCTCCAATATGCCTAGGCAGACCCATTGCTCATCTGGCAAGTCTACTTAGAATACAGAACAGTACAGCACAAGAACAGGCCCTTTGGGCCACGATTTATGTGCCGAACCTGATGCCATGGCCATTTCTTATCTACCTGTGCATAATCCATCCCCTGCATATCCATAAGCCTATCCAAAAGCATCATAAAAGCTACTATCGTATCTGCCTCAACCACCAACCTGGGCAACACGTTCCAGGCACTCACCACCCTCTGTGTTAAAACTTTGTCATGCACATCTCCTTTAAATGTTGCCCCTCTCACCTTAATGCCTTGCCTTCTGGTATGTGATTTTTCCATCTTTGAGAAAAGGTTCTCATTGTCTAACCTGTCTATGTTTCTCATAATTTTATACACTGCTATCTGGTCTCACCGCAACCTCTGGCGTTCCACAGAAAAGAATCCAAGTCTGTCCAACCTCTCCCTCTAGTATATACCCCCTAATCCAAGCAACATTCTGATAAACCTCCTCTGCACTCTTCACATCCTCTACATCTTTCTTATAATGGGGCAAGCAGAATTGTATGCAATATCCCAAATGTGGCTTAAACAATCCTCCATCCTGACTCTCAACTCAATGTCCTGAGGTTATCGTATGCCTTACCACAATTTGTGTTGCCACTTTCAGGGAGCTATGGATTTGGACTCCAACATCCTTTTGTTATTCAATGCTGTTGAGGGTTATCTGAATAATTGAATAATTTCCCCTTACATTTGTCCTCCAAAAATGCAACACTTCGTACTTGCTCAGATTGAACTCCATCTGCCATTTCTCCACCCATTTCTATACCTGATCTATATCTCGCTGTATACCTTGACAGCCTACTTCATAGTCCATAACACCACCAACCTTGATGTAATTTGCAAACTTACTAAGCAACCGCTCCATGTTTAAGTCTAAGTATATATAACATTCTTGCGGAGACATATAGCCTTTTGCTTTGTATTGATGACCCTTGGACGATCTTTAATCGGACTTTAGTGCACTTCCCTTTATCCTATTTCTGTACACTGTGGACGGCTCGATTGTAATCATGTATAGTCATTCCACTGACTGGATAGCACACAACTAAATAGGTTATCACTGAACCTCAATACAATGAACTACACTACACATTTCCACTTCGGTCCATCCTGTTGCCTCTGTGGTCGAGCTGCCACTGATATTAATATTGACTCCACAGTCACAAGCAGACAGGTGAGCTTCGAGATGGGGTGATACCTTATCCATCAAATCTTATCAGGCGCAAGATGCTACTAGTTTGGTTTGAGCAGTTTGATAAAAGTTGAAGTTTTTAGATAGGGAAATATCTTCCTTAGAAGGGGCATTCAGTACAAGAGGGCACAGTTTTACATTTCAGGAATGAAAGAAGGAATGAAAAAATAAGGTGAAATCTGATGCTCTCCAAAACATTGGGTTAATGGGAATGTTTAGGACTTGGACAGTTGGACATTTGTCAGTTCAAGGTACAAAATCATGGAACAAAGATGGAGAAATTGAGCTGAAATACATTTAGCAATGATCAAACTGAATTGTGAAGCAGATCAAGACAACGAATGGCTTACTACAATTACTGTGCATTAGCTTTTATTGCAATATTTCAGAAATCTCTTTAATGAGCTGTTTCTAATCATTGAAAAATATTTTGATTTGTCATTCTTGCCTGAAGCTGTTTCAAACCTCGTTCTACTTGAAATTGAAATGCTTTTGCTACTTTCATTTAGACTTGGAATTTGTGTTACCTTTGTCCTTATTCACAAAGTTTATTGTGCACACCAACTTACTTTCATCTGCAAAATTGAGTACAAACAAAATAGTCTCTGTCTTTATTTAGAACATTTAAAATGTTAAAGGCACTTTATATTCAATCGAGTACATTTGAAGTGTAGTCACAGTTCTAATTTAAGAATCATAGAAGAACTGGTGTACTTACTTGCTGAAGTGTTTGGAAAGTCACACAGTTTTATAACAGAGAAAGTGATACTGTTAATGAAATTATATATAATAGTTACTGCAATAAGGCATGAAACCCAGAAATCAATATAGAAATAGCCAAACCCTACAAGTACAATGCATTTTTAATGATAATAGTTGAGGAATAAGTGGTAATCAAGAGAACATTTTTCTGTTTATCGATATAATGTCATGAGCATCCATCGAAGAGCTATGACCTAGCACTTCTCACAGAGCACCACTTCTTCAGCATTGCTCTGCAAAACTGACCAACTCTTGGCACTTTAGTGTTTGAAGAGAGACATCAACGAACAGGGCAGCATGGTGGTGCAGTGGCAGAGTTCCTGCCTTACAGCACCGATCCTGACTGTGGGTGCTGCCTGCACAAATATTGTATGTTCTACCCCTTTCCCTGGATCCTCGGGTTTCCTCCCACACTCCCAAGTCGTACAGGTTTGTAGGCTAATTGGCTTGGTGAAAATTGTAAATTGTCCCTAGTGTTTAAGACAACCAGTGTACGGGGATCGCTGGTCGATGAGAACTTGGTAAGCAGGACGGTCTATTTCCATGCTGTATCTCTCAACTAAACTAAACAATGAGGCTTCCGCTTCTGAAGCGAGTGCTTTACCACTGAGCCACAGTTGGCTTTTTCTTGCAATTCCATCTTTCTCCATCCATGTCTGAGACCGCACCTGGAGTATTGTGCGTAATTTTGGTCTCCTAATTTGAGGAAAGACATTCTTGCTATAGAGGGAGCGTATGTTCATCAGGTTAATTCCCAGGATGGAGGTACTGATGTATGATGAAAGGATGGGTCGACTTGGCTTTAATTCACTCGAATTTAGAAGGATGAGAGGGGATGTCTGTGGTGATGAAGTGCTTTGAGAGGTTGATTATAGAAACATAGAAACATAGAAAATAGATGCATGAGTAGGCCATTCGGCCCTTCGAGCCTGCACCGCCATTCAATATGATCATGGCTGACCATCCAACTCAATATCCTGTACCTGCCTTCTCTCCATACCCCCTGATCCCTTTAGCCACAAGGGCCACGTCTAACTCCCTCTTCAATATAGCCAATGAACTGGCCTCAACTACCTTCTGTGGCAGAGAATTCCACAGATTTACCACTCTGTGTGAAAAATGTTTTTCTCATCTCGGTCCTAAAAGATTTCCCCTTTATCCTTAAACTGTTGCCCCTGTGTATTCTAGCGAGTACAAGCCGAGTCTATCCAGTTACAAGCCGAGCCTATCCAGTCTACTATGGTGCATATCAACTCAACAAGAACCTCAACCCACTGCAGTTCGTGTATTGCCACAACAGATCAACGGTGGATGAGATCTCACTAGCTCTTTTCTGGACCACTTGGACAACAAAAACTCATATGTCAGGGTGTTATTCATTGACTACAGCTTGGCATTTAATACAATCATTCCCTGGTTACCATGCTCTCAGATCTGGGTCTCTGCGCATCCCTCTGCAATTGGATCCTCGACTTCCTCATCCACAGACCACAGTCTGTCCGTATTGGTGGAAATGTGTCATCCTGGATAACAATCAGCATGGGAGCACCTCAAGGCTGTGTGCTCAGCCCCTTGCTGTACTCACTCTATACTCATAACTGCGTAGCCAGACATAGCGCGAACACCATCATCAAGTTCGGCGATGACACCACTGTTGTGGGACGAATCGTAGATGGTGATGAGTCAGAGTATGGAAGTGAGATCGACCGACTGACCAAATGGTACCAGCACAACAACCTGTCTCTCAACACCAGCAAAACCAAGGAACTGATTGTGGACTTTGGAAGGGGTAGGATAGGGACCTACAATCTCGTTCATATCAATAATGGTGGAAAGGGCCAAGAACTTAAAATTCCTGGGCGTGCATATTTCCAAAGATCTTTCCTGGTCCCAGCACACTGATGCAATCATAAAGAAAGCATATCAGCGCCTCTACTTCCTGAGAAGATTACGGAGAGTCAGTATGTCAAGGAGGACTCTCTCAAACTTCTACAGGTGCACAGTAGAGAGCATGCTGACTGGTTGCATCATGGCATGGTTCAGCAACTTCAACGTCCGGGAGCGGAAAATAATGCAGAATGTTGTGACCACTACCCAGTCCATCATCAACTCTGACCTCCCCACCATCGAAGGGATCTATAGCAGACGCTGCTTCAAAAAGCTGCCAACATCATCAAAGACCCACATTATCCTGGCCACTCACTCATCTCTCTGTTGCCATCAGGTAGAAGGTACATGAGCCCAAAATGTGGTACATCCAGGTTCAGGAACAGCTACTTCCCCATCAGGCTATTAAACACAGCATCAAACAAACTCTGAATTATAACAGCCTATTGCATTTTATCTGTTTATTTATGTGTATCTATATAATTAAAACTCTGATCTTGACCACTTCCTGTTGCACTGCATATTGATTTTAGAAAAAAACTATAGCACTTACGGCTGTGATTTTTGGCCATCTTACTCAGAGTCCCCCTCCGTTGCTCAGGACAAGAGGATTTTTTCCATCGAATAAAAATAAAAGACTTATTAATGTTTAAAAAATGTTGAGATTCTCTCTCCTGTCGATCATGCCATGAAGGCCACGCCCCTTCTGCAAGGGACTATATAAGCCGGAAGTATGGAGGTGCCTCAGTTCTCTGTAAAATGGGGGAGCAAGAGGTCGCGACTCTCAGTCTGAACTGTGAATAACACTGAACACATGTCTACTTAACTGTGAGTGGGTTTACAAACCTGTGAGGGTCCTTAATGTGGTTTGAAAATGTAGTTTGAAAATGCAAAAGTGTGTTTTGGTTTGAAAATGCAAAAGTGTGTTTTGGTTTGAAAATGCAAAAGTGTGTTTTGGTTTGAAAATGCTAAAGTTGCCAGCCCAAGAATTCATTCGGCCCACAATGTCGATACTAGCCCTGTAGAAACCAGTCCTTTCAGCCCACAACACCCATACTAGCACTCCAGAAAGCTCACCACCCCCCCCCCCCCCCCTCCACTGGCCACTAATATTGGAATTGGGGGAGAAGTGGAATATTGCGTTGGGGGGACCAGCCTTCTTGTGTGAAGCTGGGACCCAACGGGTCCCACTTAGGCTACTATATTTTCCGTTCTGTGGAATATAGACACACTGAACTTTTATCTCCTTTTCTGTATTAAGTTTACATATTCTGTTGTGCTGCAGCAAGCAAGAATTTCATTGTCCTATCTGGGACACATGACAATAAACTCTCTTGACTTGACTTGATCTTATAGAAACATCTATAATTCTTAATGGATTGGACAGGCTAGATGCTGTAAAAGTGTTCCCAATGTTAGGGGAGTACAGAACCAGGGGGTTAATAATAAGGGGTAGTCTATTTAGGACTGAGATGAGGAAAAACATTTTTGCCCAGAGAGATGTGAATCTGTGGAATTCTCTGCCACAGAAAGCAGTGGAGGCTAATTCACTGGATGCATTCAAGAGAGAGTTAAACCCCCTGTCCCAGTTAGGAGACCTAAACAGGAACCTCTGGTGACCTTTCCCGCCACCCAAAACAAAGTCAAGGTCGAGGTGACCTGCAACCTCCCACGCATATGTTGAAAACCTTCCTCGACTATGAAGAAAACTGGCTTTGACTAGTAAATCGGCTTCGACTAGACCTGCGACTAAAGAATTATTGATTTTTAAAACGGCAACCTATTTTTAGTCGATGCCGGTTTTAATCATGATGAAAAAATAGCAGCAACCTAGATGAAACCTCGACCACGTGGAAACCACTTTCGACCATTGGGGAGAGTGACCAAAACCTCCCGTGAGCTCATGGAAACTTGGGTGGTGGGCAAGGCCACCAGAGGTTGCTGTTTAGGTCTCCTAAGTGGAACTGGGGCTTTAGATTTTGCTCTTAGGGTTAAAGGATTCAAGGGATATGGGGAAAAAGCAGGAACGGGATATTATTTTAGTTGATAAGCCATGATCATATTGAATGGCGGTGCTGGCTCGAAGGGCCGAATGCCGACTCCTGCTCATATTTTTCTATGTTTCCATGTTTCTACATGTATCAAGAGAAACAAGACTGTTTAATTGTCATATCTACTGACCACGTAACAATGCAATTGTTATTTGTTGGAGCATAATTGGCCTGAAAACACTATACACATAGAGAATATATAATTAAAAAATCAATAAATTAATTACCCTGATACGTGCAAAATAACCCAAAGTTCTCAGTGCAACCGTAGTTCATAGTAGAGATTAGTGTTGTTTAGTGTTCAAAAGCCTAATGGTTGCTGGAAAGCTATTTTTAAGACTGGTGAGCATGGCAGAAAGCTCTGGAACTAGGACATATGATTAAGACCAAACACGGGTAAATTTATCTTTTCGTTATATCTGTCTTCTTACTTTGAACCAATTCATAACACTACTTTATTTCACAAACATAATCTCTTGCACAAATACAGTTCCCATTGAGTAATAAACATGGAATCATTGACTGGGGAATGCAGAACCTTTGATGGAAGAGGTACATTCTGAAACAGTGTATTGGACATGGTGAGACATGGGAGTTGAGGTCCAGAGATATTAATTAAAACTAATGATTTAAAAAAATATTGCATTTTTGAGACAAACGACACCCCCGGTATTTCTCCATCTTTGCTGTGGGAAATTTTTAAAGCCTATGTCAGAGGGTGTATTATCGCATACCATGCTTATTAAAACAAGAAAAATAAGACTGAACAATTGGAATTAGAAAAACAGATAAAACAGTCTGACCTAGAAAACGCGGCTGACCCAACCATTGCAAAACATATTAAGATAGCTGCACTAAAATTTAAATTAAACCAGACACTCTCTGCAAAAATTATTAGGGTATTTCAATATACTAAACAAAAAATATTGGTGATAAACCACAAAAGCTATTAGCACGCCAACTCCGCAAATTAGAGAATGACCGTACAATGCACAAAATTAGATCAGAAAAAGAAGATTTGCCTACATTGCCTAAAGATATTAATGAAAGTCTTATATTTCTACCAACACTATATTCATCAAAAACAACAATCGATACTGCAAAGATGAAAAGCTTTCTTGAGAATCTCCCATTTCTTATTGAGGGGGAACGGGATGAATTAGGCGCAGAGATAACAACAAAAGACATTGTAGAGACTATTCAATCATTGAAAAGTGGAAAACACCTGGCCCAGATGGGTTTAGTAACGAATTTTATAAAAAAATGTAATGATTTAATTTCTCCACAATTATAAGCCCTTTATATTCAAGCATTTAAAGAACAGACTTTACCACAAACTCTTGCTGAATCAACTTTTACATTAATCCCCAAAAAAGATAAAAATCTCGAGGAGCCTGGATCCTATAGGGCAATAGTCCTTTTAAATACGGATCTGAAGATACTAGCTAAGACTTTGGCTCGTAGATTAAGCCTAGTTATCGGCTTCGAGTAGTAAACTAATACATCTCGATCAAACGGGGTTTATACCTAAACGACACTTGTTTTATAATTTGAGACGTTTGTTTAACATAATATATTCACGGAGAATGCCAAATGAAGATCTCACAATCATTTCTCTAGATGCAGAAAAAGCTTTCGACCAAGTGGAATGGTCTTATCTTTTCACAGTGTTGGAAAAATTCCAACTTTACTTTATGGGTGAAGCTTTTATACACTAATCTGACAGCTAGAATACTGACAAATCAAATGCTTTCATCTAAATTTTATTTATCTAGGGGTAATAAACAAGGATGCTAGGAGAGTATTTTGACCAGCTGTATCTATGAGATTCAAAGAGGAGGAAGTACTGACACTTTTGAAAAATATAAAAGTGGATAAGTCTCCAGGTCCTGACAGGATATTCCCTAGGACATTGAGGGAAGTTAGTGTAGAAATAGCAGGAGCTATGACAGAAATATTTCAAATGTCATTAGAAACGGGAATAGTGCCGGAGGATTGGCGTACTGCGCGTGTTGTTCCATTGTTTAAAAAGGGTTCAAAGAATAAACCTAGCAATTATAGACCTATTAGTTTGACGTCAGTGGTGGGCAAATTAATGGAAAGGATACTTAGAGATAATATATATAAGCATCTGGATAAACAGGGTCTGATCAGGAACAGTCAACATGGATTTGTGCCTGGAAGGTCATGTTTGAAAAAACCTTCTTGAATTTTTTGAAGCGGTAACTAGGGAAATTGATGAGGATGTTGTCTATATGGATTTCAGTAAGGCCTTTGACAAGGTTCCCCATGGAAGGTTGGTTAAGAAGGTTCAATCTTTGGCTGTTAATGGCGGAGTAGCAAGATGGATTCAACAGTGGCTGAATGGGAGATGTCAGAGAGTAATGGTGGATGGCTGTTTGTCTGTTTTGCCGGCGACCAGTGGGGTGCCTCAGGGATCTGTGTTGGGTCCACTGTTGTTTGTCATGTACATCAATGATCTGGATGATGGGGTGGAAAATTGGATAAGTAAGTATGCAGATGATACTAAGATAGGTGGTGTTGTGGATAATGAAGTAGATTTTCAAAGTCTACAGAGAGTTTTGGGCCATTTGGAAAAGTGGGCTGAAAGATGGCAGATGGAGTTTAATGCTGATAAGTGTGAAGTGCTACATCTTGGCAGGACAAATCAAAATAGGACGTACATGGTAAATGGTAGGGAATTGAGGAATGCTGTGGAACAGAGGGATCTAGGAATAACTGTGCATAGTTCCCTGAAGGTGGAATCGCATGTAGATAGGGTGGTAAAGAAAGCCTTTTGGTGTGCTGGCCTTTATAAATCAGAGCATTGAATATAGGAGTAGGGAAGTAATGTTAAAATTGTACAAGGCATTGGTAAGACCAATTCTGGAGTATGGTGTACAATTTTGGTCGCCTAGTTATAGGAAGGATGTCAACAAAATAGAGAGAGTACAGAGGAGATTTACTAGAATGTTGCCAGGGTTCCAGCAACTATGTTACAGAGAAAGGTTGAACAAGTTAGGTCTTTATTCTTTGGAGTGCAGAAGGTTAAGGGGGGACTTGATTGAGGTCTTTAAAATGATGAAAGGGATAGACAGAGTTGACGTGGATACGTTTTTCCCATTGAGGGTAGGGAAGTTTCAAACAAGAGGGCATGACCTGAGAATTAAGGGACAGAGGTTTTGGGGTAACGTAAGGGGGAACTTCTTTACTCAGAGGGTGGTGGCTGTGTGGAACGAGCTTCCAGCAGAAGTGGTGGAGGCAGGATCGATTTTAACATTTAAGAGTAAAGTGGATAGGTATATGGACGTGAAGGGAATGGAGGGGTATGGTCTGAGTGCAGGTAGATGGGACTAGGGGAAAACAAATGGACGGCACGGACTGGAAGGGCCGAGAGGGCCTGTTTCCATGCTGTAATTGTTATATGGTTATATGGTTATCTCTGTCTGGTTTGGGGACTGTAAAGCCTCCAACTGTCCGTGCAGAGAGCGGTGAGGACGGCTGAAAAAATCATCGGGACTTCTCTCCCCTCAATCGGGGATATTGCGACCAAACGTTGCGTGTCTAAGGCCAGCAGTAATATAAAGGACCCCACACATTTCAATCACGAACAGTTCACTCTGCTGCCCTTGGGCAAAATATGTCGTAGCATAAGGAGCAGAACATCAAGGTTCTGCAACAGCTTCTTCCCACGAGCCATCAGTCTCCTGAATGCCATGTAATGGGCTGCCACCATTGTCTATTTTATCCTTTTATCCATTTTATCCATTTTATCCTTCTGTTTATTATCGTGTTGCACGGGGAGCCAAATGCAACGGAATTCCGTTTGGAATTGCATATATCGATGTATTTCTAAATTACAATAAAGTTTGTTTGATGATGATGATGATGAGGATGTGCTCTTTCTCCAATGTTATTTGCTTTAGCCATAGAACCCCTTGCCGAGAGTATCAGGTCCCATTCAGGCATTTATGGATATAATACCAAATATACCTCCAATAAAATTTTGTTATATGCAAATGATGTGCTTTTTTACATTACTAATCCCCAAGTTAGTATTCCACATATTCTAAACATTATAGAACACTTTGGTTCTTTTTCTGGATACAGAATAAATTAGAACAAGAGTGAAATTATGCCAATAAAAGAACAAGACCCTTCTCAAGGGTTACACAAAAAGCTGGGGAAACTCAGCGGGTGCAGCAGCATCTAAGGAGCGAAGGAGATAGGCGACGTTTCGGGTCGAGACCCTTCTTCAGACTGGTCAGGGATCAGGGAAACGAGAGATATATAAAGGTTCAAGACCCTTCTCAACTCCAACAATTTCCTTTCAGAATCGTTACTGAAAAGTTCAGATATCTTGGAATTTACACGACGAAACAAATGGTCGGCACGGACTGGAAGGGCCGAGAGGGCCTGTTTCCGTGCTGTAATTGTTATATGGTTATATGGTTATATGTCAAAGAACTGCCCTAGTCGAATGATATCTCAAAGACTATGGTTTAATAACTGCGAAAAAACTTATACTTAAATCCTGGAAAAAGATAACGGTCCACACAGTGAAGATGTTGATCACAGAAATGACCCAGACACTACATCTAGAAAAAATAAGGCTTGTCTTGACTCACAAACCAGATCAATTTTCCAAAATATGGTCTCTTTTTATTGAATTTCTTCAACAACATAATGGCTAAACACAAACTTGAAACCGGCGCTAGGGTCGGGTGAGCGGGCGTATGGAAGGGCAGTGGGGTATATCTCCGCTTCTTTCACTTCTTCGTTAGTTCTGGGGTTTTTCTTCTTTCTTTTCCATGTCTTTCTCGAAATTCTTTATTTTCTTTTTCTTTTCTTCTTTTTCCTTTTTTCCGATTTAGTTATTAGTTTATAAAATGTTAAAATGGAAGAAGTACGAAAATTGTATAACTGTCCTTCCTGTCTGAACATGACGGGGTTGAATCTGAAACATTTGCTCATCTCTTTCCTCAGATGCTGACTGAGTTGCTGAGTATTTCCTGTATTTTCTATTTTTATTTCGGGTTTTATCAGGTTTTTATGAATTTCAAGTGTGCGATTTAGATAAAGTAGACTAAGTAAGCTGATAGTACAACTAGAGGACATCAATTTAGGATTGTCGCGGTAGAGCTTTGAATTTGTTTTTAAAGTGCAGCAGAGTGGTGCATCTGGTAGAGCTGCTGCCTAAGGGCCTGTCCCAGCAGCATCCAACTCCATGCGGTGAGCGCGACCAAACCAGCAGCGGGCCGCGCGGAGGTTGGGTGATCCCTGTACAGGGCTGTTCCCAACAGCATGCGCCTGCATGCAAAGAGCATGACCAAACTGGCAGTGGGGGCCGCGCGGAGGTCGGGTGAGTGGCGCAACTCGGCGGGAAGTGAGGCGAACTTGGAGCGAAGTCTTAAAGGTAAGTTCGCCAGGACAGAGAGGGACACACAGAGAGGGGCTCAGAGGCACACACAGAGAGGGCCACGGAGCCACATACAGAGAGGGTCACGGAGGTACCTACAGAGAGGGTCACGGAGGCACGACGTCGAGGCGGTGTGTAATGCGTCGAGGCGACTGCGAGCCAACAAGCCATTGCCGCGTGTAATTTTTGAACATGGTCAGTTTTTCGGAGCCCCGCGCGACCAACTCCGCACAACTCCGCACGGCTCCGGCGATCGAAGTGGGACCGGCCCCGTGACGCCGGACGGCTCAGGCGACCACGTTAGGTCGCGCTCATCACATGGAGTTGCATGCTGCTGGGACATACAGTGCGAGAGACCCAGTTTCGATCCTGATTTCAGGTATTGTTTGTGTGGAGTTGCATGTATTTCCTATGACCGCATGGAATTCTTCCGGGTGCTCTGGATTCCTCCCATAATTCAATGATGTGCAGCCATGTATTTTATTTGGCTACTGCAAGTTGCCCATAATGTGGAGGGAGTCGGATAACATCGATGACTGGGTGATCGATAGTCAACATTGACTCAGTGGGCTGAAGGGCCTGTTTCCATGCTGTATCTTCCAATTAAAAAAAAAAGAGATATGGGGAGAGAGGGTGTTAAAGAAAAGTGAAAGATATTGATCTACATCTTCCTGGACATAATCAATGATGTCAAAAGAAAATTGAATAGACATTTGAGGAAAATAAACTTGCAGGGCAGTGGAGCATGGGGATAGGGCTGACTGGATTGCTCCGCGGAGTGTTTGGGTGGATTTGAAAGGCTGAATGGTTTGCTCAACCATATTGACAATATGGTGTTTATCAAATAGTTCCCAACATCCATATATAACTAACATTCAGATGCATTCCCCAATCTGTTGGTACTTTAAAAAATGCAGCTAGAACAATGAGATATTCCTCGCTTTCACAAAACAATACTAGCTCTATCACCCTGTCAAACCCTCAGTTGCTTTATTTACAGTTTAAGGATACGGGGGAAGTCTTTTAGGACCGAGATGAGAAAAACATTTTTCACACATAGAGTGGTGAATCTCTGGAATTCTCTGCCACAGAAGGTAGTTGAGGCCAGTTCATTGGCTATATTTAAGAGGGACTTACTGTAGATGTGGCCCTTGTGGCTAAGGGGATCAGGGGGTATGGAGAGAAGGCAGGTACGGGATACTGAGTTGGATGATCAGCCATGATCATATTGAATGGTGGTACAGGCTCGAAGGGCCGAATGGCCTACTGCACCTATTTTCTATGTTTCTATGTTAAGGGTGAAAATCTCCAGTAATTTATCTGGAACTGATACTACATTAACAACTGATGCTAAGTCTGGATCTCATCCCTTCTTTATTAAAAGTAATATTTGAAATTTTCCACCGTGATTGCAGTGTTACACCAGTGTTAGGGCAGTTCAGGTAAAGGAAATTCACCCTTGCGGAATTAACAAATTAGTACCGAAAATTTTGAGATACAAATTAAAAATTTGCGAATACCGAATTTAAAGTGTAAAGACCCACAAAATGTATATACAGCACATTGAAATACTTTACCAAGTATAATGACTACAGGCTGCCAGTTCACAAAGGAAGGGAAAATACGAGGGTTCCTTTGGAAACTGACAAGGCAATTTTTTTCTTTTCATACCTGCACTATAATACTTTACCAAGCAATATACCATCATTTTTTAGTTAATTAAAGTAACAATTCTTTTTCTTCAACCTACAATACCATCAGAATTCCCTTGCCTATACACCATGCAGCAATGGGGTTATTACTGCAGAGAGAAAACTATTTCCCTTGGAAACACATTTCCACTTATATCTTGGCATTCAATGGGGAGAAATGTACACACATAATGGAAAATCACAACGCAGACATTTTTAAAAAAAAATTATCCCTCTGTGTTGTGGGAGTACACTACCTCCATAGAATTTGGGACATAATTCAAATATCTGTAATTTCCTGCTTTATTTTTTTTTATGACCAAGGTTTGGAAACCATCCAGTTTTACTGATGTCTCATTATTAAGTCTCATCATTTCATCTATTAGCAATTTTAAAATGTAGATTCAATCCACTAATGTTCTCGCCTGATAGATTGTTAGGTTTTCTTTGACAGTGGATTCTGGTCTTCTTCCCCTCCTGTGAAAACTGATGCTGCATGTGTGCCATTTTATCATTGATCAGTATAATTTTGTGATGATCTGGCTTAAATAGGCTCAAAGTTCCCACTATTACTCTGCCCTTTTAAATATAAATAAATAATATCATTTATTATGGCCTTTGATATCCCTTATATTTTATATCCTTCTTCCCCAAAAAAGATTTATTAAAACTCTAGTGTACCCATTGGATTCAGAGCCAATTTCAGAGCAATACTTAGGCTATCCAATTAATGTTAAACACCTAAAGGCAGCAAAAGAGTCAGAGGAGAAAATATAAAGCAGTAATTCTTGCAACATATAAAGTGATTATCTCACTGTAAAACTAATTGCAGAGTTGTTGATTACCAACAGTAAATGTTATGCAGTGCAGTAAGATACCCAGATTGCTGAGAGTACAATTTGATTCTGAAAATAAGAGGGGTATTAAAATTGGTATTTTCAATAGTAATAAATAGCTCACTGCATTTGCAAAAAGCAATGCAGAGAAATATTCTAATCATCATTTCTGTTAGTTTGACCATACCAATGTATGGACACTTGTTTTGGGACAATAAAACAAAAATATTTAATTAACTGACTCTGACCTTGGATAGTCAAGGCATGCACACTTCTGATAATGTGATAACCATTTATGAAAGGAGAAATAGGTCTTTTATATGTTTTCAATGAATATGCAATTATGGTGATAGATGTGGTTTTACAGAAAGACTAGAAAATGAGAATATCACTCATAATATTAAACCAAGTGCAGTACTACATATAATGCATGACTGCCTCAGAAAGTAATTGAAATTAACAAAGGCAAAAGAGCTTTATTTTACTGATCAATACTGTGCTTACAAATGCAAACATTATTTCCAGGTCTGACGTTTTAAAAAAATCCTCCAGAGGGACAGTTGTACAATATACTCTAATGTAGCAAATTAATACATCATCTAAAAGCAGGAAATGACGACAGGTAAAATGTTACAGGAAATAATCAAATAATCCACATACTCGGTAGACACATTGATTCACATGACATCAGTTGCTGCAATATTCAGTGTTGATCCTTCACCTGCAGGATCTGAATGGTAATCCAGTAGATTTCAATTCTGAAAATTAAATCCAGAATCGTAATATATATTGACATGGCCAGCTAGTAAAGATGTTACCTCACAGCGCCAGGGACCCAGGTTTATCTTGACTTCAGCTGCTTTCTGTGTGGAGTTTGCACATTTGCCCTGTGATTGCATGGTCTGGATTGGGTGAGTTTGTAGGCTAATTGGCCTCTATGGATTGCCCCTAGCATGTAGTGAGTGAATGCGGAAGTGGGAGAACAGAGAACTAATGTGAAGGAACTTTATGGGTGACGTGGACTTGGTGATTTGAAGGGCCTGTTTCCATGCCATATCATTTAATCAATCAAAACTATTTTTTTACTAGTTTATGAATATGAAATTTGAGACGTATGAAATATAAGCTGTGAAATATAACTATGATATCGGGAAAAGCGACAAGCACAGGAACATTGCTTGTGATGACCAGAGAATATTTTAGATACATAGGCATTAGGTGCAGGAGTAGGCCATTCGGCCCTTTGAGCCAGCACCGCCATTCAATGTGATCATGGCTGATCATCCACAATCAGTACCCCGTTCCTGCATTCTCCCCATATCCCTTGTTTCTGCTAGCCCTAAGAGCCCTATCTAGCTCTCTTTTTAATGCATATTGTGAATCAGCCTCCACTACCGTCTGAGGCAGAGAATTCCACAAATTCACAACTTTGTTGTAAATGGCCTACCCCTTATTCTTAAACTGTGGCCCTGGTTCTGGACTCCCCCAACATCGAGAACATGTTCCCTGCATCTAGCATGTCCAATCCCTTAATAATTTAATATGTTTCTATAAAATTCCCTCTCATCATTCTAACTTCCAGTGAATATAAGCTCAGTCTTCCATCATATGACAGTCCTGCCATCCTGGGAATTAACCTTGTGAACCTACGCTGCACTCCCTCAATAGCAAGAATGTCCTTCCTTAAATTAGGAGACCAAAACACACACAATACCCCAGGTGTAGTCACACCAGGGCCCTGTACAACTGCTGAAAGACCTCTCTGCTCCTATACTCAAGTACTCTTTTTATGAAGGCCAACATGCCACTAGCTTTCTTCACTGCCTGTTGTACCTGTATGCTTGCTTTCAGTGACTGATGTACGAGGACACCCAGATCCCGTTGTACTTCCCCTTTTCCTAACCTGGCACTATTCAGATAATAATCTGCCTTCCCTTTCTTGCCTCCAAAGTGGATAACTTCACATTTATCCACATTATACTGCATCTGTCATGCATCTGCCCACTCACCCAACCTGTCCAAGTCACTCTGCATCCTCATAGCATCCCCTTCACAGTTCACACTGCCACCCAGCTTTGTGTCATCTGAAAATTTGCAAATGTTACTTTTAATTCCCTCATCTAAATCATTAATGTATATTGTAAATAACTGCCGTCCCAGCACCGAGCCTTGCGGTACCCCGCTAGTCACTGCCTGCCATTCTGAAAGGGACCCGATAATCCCTACTCTTTGTTTCCTGTCTGCCAACCAATTTTATATCCATGTCAATACCTTACCCCCAATACCATGTGCTCTAATTTTGCCCGTTAATCTCCCATGCGGGACCTTATCAAAGGCTTTCAGAGTCCTTTCTCCACTGGTTCTCCCTTGTCCATTTTACTTGTTACATCCTCAAAAAATTCCAGAAGATTTCTCAAGCATGATTTCCCTTTTGTAAATCCATGCTGACTTCGACCGATCCCGTTACTGTTATCCAAATGCGCCGCTATATTACATCTTTGATAATCATCTCCAGCATCTTCCCAAACACCAATGTTAGGCTAACTGGTCATAATCCCCTGCTTTCTCTCTCCCTCCTTTCTTGAAAAGTGGGATAACATTAGCTACCCTCCAATCCACAGGAACTGATCCAGAATCTAGAGAACATTGGAAAATTGTCACCAATGCATCCACGATTTCTAGAGCCACCTTCAGTCCCATTAGTCTACCCAACACCAATTCCTGACTAATGTGAATTTCCTTCAGTTCCTCCATCACCCTAGGTCCTCTGTCCCCTTGTACACTGTGAAAATGTTTGTGTCTTCCTTAGTGAAGACAGAACCAAAGTGCCTGTTCAACTCGAGTGCTATTTCCTTGTTCCCCATCATAATTTCACCTGTTTCTGTCTTCAAGGGACCCACACCTTGAGTAATGTTTGCAGTTTTGGTCTACCTATTGTTATTTTATAACGCAATGAAGCAACAATTAATTTATAAGGCAATTGTGACAGTTAAGATGTAATAAAATAAAGCTGACACATTCTGAAATGTGCAGTATGTGCAAGGTTACAAAAAAAGAGGATTTCTGGATGCATTATAATTAGACCTTATTTAGCAATACTCTTTGCTCTCAACTGATATATATTGAGAGTGTGATCATTTCACTAAACGCGAGATATTTTCAGAACGTAAATATAAAACAATATTAAAATTGGTTGACAGATATTAGTACATCATTCAATTGTCATTAACATAAAAGTAATAGGAAGAACGCAGAGGAGACTCAGAAGGATTTTAAGTATTGAGAAAAGAGCAGCTAAGCTGGGGTTTCTTTTCTATTGAGCAGTGTTGTCAGATGTGTAGGTAGGGTGAAATAGAGTTCCCTTATCAGTATGGACAAATGCTCAGGATTATTGATTCAAGATAGAAACACGAAACTGCAGATGCTGGTTTACAAAAAAGGTGCTGGCCTACATTTACAGATTTAAGGTAGTTGGTGGAAGGACAAGAGAGGAATTATAGAAAACCATCTTTCAGCCAGTGAATAGTAGGGACTAGAATTTAGTCAAAAATAATTCAGAAATGTAGCCCTTCATGTGATCATGATTTAAAAAGTACCATAATGAATACATCAAGATCTGTAATGTACAAGACAATGGATTGAGAGATGGGAATCGGTATTAATCCAAATATTAATTGACATTAATCAAAATTGTTATTAAACTAAATGATATTAATCGTTTTTTGGCTAGTATTGACACAATGAACCAAACAATTGTTTTCTGTGGCAAAGAAAACAAATTCTGGTCCCTGACTAAATTATCACGTTAAACCAATGCAGAAGGTCTGGGTCTCATATCGATAATTCACAAGCCGCCAGTTTATAACAAGTTTACTAAGCAGAATATTAGACTTGAACTTATCATGTTTACATTGCAGAACAATATCGGTGCCCTAATCACCTGTTCATGGTGATATACATAAGAAAGAACATCTTGAAAGGAAACAACATTTATAAAACTGTGCTTTCGTTTCAAAGCCTATAACAGTCATTGGCATTTTGATAAGAATCACCACAAGATCAACATTTTAGCTGGAGTCAATTTAATTGAATAAAACCTCATTCTTCCGAGCATATCAATGTAATAAAGATCCGTTACAAATAGTTGCAAACTAGTCCGAATAAAGCTTATTTTTGACATATTTATGAGTAAAACACATAATACTATCAGAAGCCTGGTAACATCTTAAGGTAACAAAACTGTTTTCTAAAAATGTCCTTTTCTGTTCCTAATACATCAACTTAGCATTACAACTGGCCTTGCCTACCACATTTATTAGAGAACATAAATGTATGTTATGTTACTTTTGCCTTTTTCTTTTTGAATGAGCCTTTTAACTTCCTCCAAATGTTTCCCTGCCGCTTCTTCTTCTTCTCAGTAGATGGCAAAGCTTCTTTCCTTCGGATTTCTCGTACCATTCCATGAAATACATCATCTATGAAGAGGCGCAAAGCTGCTGAAGTCTCAAAAAATGAGCAATTATATTCTCTTGCCAAGGCCATGCCTTCCTCGTGGGAAACCTTGGGAAAAAAATAATGGATAACATAAAATTAATTGATTGTCAACAAAATCGTGCTGTACTACATCTCAATCTGACTATGTTTGTTGTTTTGGCACTGAAAGTCCAAACGATAAATTACATAGGAGTGATACATTGTTCAGATAATTGCATTTAGAGTAATTCCCAGGCAACTTCTGTGATGATCAGTTGGATGGATATCAGCTCAGGCATGAATATCACAGATATTTCACAGATAACTCGGATACAATTGCTACCATGTAATCCCCTGCTACCTACTCCATGGTAGGATAGTCGGCGACTAAACCGTCTTCCCCACCTAGTTTGCCAAGTGAGGAGGGGGCTGTGGACCTACTCAGAGCTCCCGTGGATTTTGAAGCAACAGCAACAAAGAGAAGAAGGAGAAATCACTGATTGGCTCTAGCAAGTGTGGGAGGAGAGTTAGAAGTGAGTCAGAGGGGGAAAACAGTTTAAAACTGAGGAATTTGGTTTGTAAATTGGTAAATTAGGCAATTTATCAGTGAATATAAGCAGGACTGCTCTTAGGGAGTGGTCTTGTGGGGAAGTGCCCTGTGAGAAAAGGGCGAGTCTTTGGAGAGGAGGCTCTGCAAAATGCTGGAGAGGGAGAGACGAAAGAAGGAGATGTCAAGCAAGCTGATTCAGTGTGATGCTTGCAGTATGTGGGAGGTCAAGGACACTGCTGGTGCATCTGGCTGCTACAAATGTGAGAAGTGCATCCAGGTACTTCTCCTGAAGGACTGTGTTGGAGAACCGGAGAAGCAAGTGGATGACCTCAGGTTCGTCCGAGAAACTGAGTCGTTCCTTGACGTCTTACAATGAGATTGTTACACCTAAGGTACTGGAAGAGAGAAGGTGGGTGACTGTGAGAAAGGGAGGGAAACATGGAATGCAAAGGTCCCCGGTTGTTGTACCTCTTGTGAACAGGTTCACCCACTTAGATGTTGTCGGGACAGAAGACGTTATCACACTGAGCGGCGGACTGGATTGCGAAGCAACAAGGGCCGTTGAGCCAAAACCAAAGAGGCCATCATCAGGCAATGCCATTGTAGTTGGAGACTCCATTGTGAGAGGTACAGACAGGGGTATCTGCAGGAACAGACTGGATTCGAGGATGGTGTGCTGCCTTCCTGGTGCCAGGATCCAGGATGTCACGGACAGAGTGCAGAAAATCCTCAAGGGCGAAGGTGAACAGCCGGAAGTGATAGTGCATGTTGGCACAAATGATGTCGGAAAGAAGGGGATGAATATTCTGCAGCGTGGCTTTAGAGAGCTTGGAAAAATGCTGAAAAGCAGGACCGCGAGGGTTGTTATCTCCGGTTTGCTTCCAGTTTCTCGTGCTGGCGAGAGCAGGAACAGGGAGATACGGGACTTGAATGTGTGGCTGAGGAACTGGTGCATAGAAACATAGAAAATAGGTGCAGGAGTAGGCCATTCAGCCCTTCGAGCCTGCACCGCCATTCAATATGATCATGGCTGATCATCCAACTCAGTATCCTGTACCTACCTTCTCTCCATACCCCCTGATCCCTTCAGCCACAAGTGTCACATCCAACTCCCTCTTAAATATGGCCAACGAACTGGCCTCAATTACCTTCTGTGGCAGAGAAGATAGTTGAGGCCAGTGCAGGGGGCAGGGATTTAAATTCTTAGATCACTGGGATCTGTTTTGGAGTAAGGGGGAACTGTACAAAAGGGATGGATTGCATCTTAACAGGTGGGGGACCAGCATTCTGGCAGGCAGGTTTGCCACTGCTACACTGGTGGATTTAAATTGAATAAGGGGGGTGGGATGTCAAATGGGATAGTCAAGGATGGAGTTAAAGGGAAAGAGAGTAAAGGGATGGTTAATGACCCCAGAATTAACAGGAAAGGAAGCTCACAACTGGATAGGAGAGTATGGCCAAGTGTAATAGTGATCGATGTGAAAGGTGAGATGCGTAAGGAATTAAAAGTATTGTATATGAATGCGTGAAGTATAGTAGATGAGCTTGAGGCTCAGTTAGAGGTTGGTAGATATGACATTGTGGGGATTACTGAGACGTGGCTGCAGGAGGATTGGGTCTGTGAACTTAATATTCAGGATTATATATCCTATAGAAAGGACAGGCAGGTGGGCAGAGGAGGAGGAGGAGGAGGAGGAGGAGGATGGGGGGTGGGGGGTAGCTTTGCTGGTGAGGGATGGAATTCAGTCCCTTGCAAGGGAAGACATCGGGACTGACGAGGTAGAGTCACTTTGATTGAGTTGAGGAATTGTAAAGGCAAGAAGACACTAATTGGTGTTATCTACAGACCCCCAAATAGTAGCCCGGATGTAGGGTGTAAGTTGCAGCAGGAGCTAAAACTGGCATATAACAAAGGTAATGCCACTCTGGTGATGGAGGATTTCAATATGCAGGTAGACTGGGAAAATCAGGTTGGTTCAGGACCCCAAGAAAGAGAGTCTGAATAATGCCAAGCGATGGATTCTTAGAGCAGCTTGTAATGGAGCTGACCAGAGAAAAGGCAATTCTGGATTTAGTGTTGTCCAATGGACCAGATATGATAAGAGAACTTGAGGTAAAAGAACCGCTTGGAGGTAGTGATCATAATATGATTAGTTTTAATCTACAATTTGAGAAGGAGAACGTTAAATCGGAAGTGTCAGTGATGCAGTTGAACAAAGGGGACTATGAAGGCATGAGAGGGGAGCTGGCCAAAGTAGACTGGAAAGGGATCCTAGCAGGAATGACGGTGGAACAGCAATGACAGGAATATCTGGGCATAATCTGGAAGTCGCAGATTATTTCATTCCAAAAAGGAAGAAAGATTCTAAGGGGAGTAGGAGGCAACCGTGGCTGACATGAGAAGTTAGGGATAGAATATAATTAAAAGAAAAGATGTATAACACAGCAAAGAGTAGCCGGAAGCCAGAGGATTGGGAAACTTTCATAGGACAACAGAAGGAAACAAACAGGCAATACGGGCTGAAAAGATGAAGTACGAAGGGAAGCTGGCCAGGAATATAAAGAAGGACAGTAAAAGCTTATTTAGATATGTTAAGGGAAAAAGAGTAGCAAAGTCAAATGTGGGTCCCTTGAAGGCAGACACGTGTGAAACTATTATGGGCAACAAGGAAATGTCAGAAGAGCTGAATAGGTACTTCGGATCTGTCTTCACTAAGGAGGACACAAACAATCTCCCATACTGGAGGACAGAGGATCTAAGGGGGTAGAGGAACTGAAATAAATTTTCATTAGGTGAGAAATAGTATTGGGTAGGCTAATGGGACTGAAGGATGATAAATCCCCTGGGCCCGATGGTCTGCATCCCAAGGTCCTCAGGGAGGTGGCTCTAGAAATAGTGGATGCATTGGTGATCATTTTCCAAAGTTGAATAGATTCAGGATCAGTTCCTGTGGATTGGAGGATAGCTAATGTTATCCCACTTTTCAAGAAAGGAGCGAGAGATGTCACTGGATGGATTTAAAAGAGAGTTAGATGGAGCTCTAGGGGCTAGTGGAGTCAAATGATATGAGGAGAAGGCAGGCACGGGTTATTGATAGGGGACGATCAGCCATGATCACAATGAATGGCGGTGCTGGCTTGAAAGGCCGAATGGCCTCCTCCTGCACCTATTTTTCTATGTTTCTACTGCAAAGGTATTTCTTTGAGTTTGCTGATGACACCACTGTTGTTGGATGAATTACTAATGATATTGAGTCCTCATGAGTATGATCATGAACATAGAGGGGAGATAGATTGACTGACCGAATAGTGCCAGAACAACAACCTTGCTCTCAACGTCAGTAATAATGTCAATAGAGGAACTGATTGGGGATTTTGGAAGAGGAAGGATGAGGATCCACAAACCTGTCCTCATTAACAGGCCCTTGGGGAGAATGTCAAAAGTTTTAAATTCCTGGGCGTGCATCTGAAGATGTGTCCTGGACCCAGCACTTTGATGCAATCATAAAGAAATCTAAAGCCCCTACTGAGGTAATCTGATATGTCAAGGAATCGCCTTTTGAAATTCTGCAGATGTATCTATAGCGGCCATCACGGGTACAGACGTCCCCACCGTTAAAGGGATCTACAAGAGTCACTGCCTCAAAAAGACAGCCAGTATCATCAGAGACCCATACCCCCTTGTCACACTCTCATTTCACTCCTGCCATTGGGAAAAGGTATAGGGGCCTGAAAAAACAGTAGCGTCCAGTTTCAGGAGCAGCTTTCTCCCGACAACCATCAGGCTATTAAACACTGCACCCTCCAATAGGCTCTGAACTGAAGGAATTTCAGTTTGACTTTGCATGATTATGGTTTGTTTATTTGTCTGTTTGTTTTATCTATCTATCTATCACAGACAAATAAACAAACCATCATCTATCTATATCTATATCTATCTCTCGATAGATAGATAGATATATCTATCTATCTCAAACATACAAATAAACATATATTGAACATATTGTTGTTTACTATGGGTTTTACCTTTTATCTTTACCTATCTGTTTTGCTGCCACAAGTAAGAATTTCATTATTCTGTATTGGACAACTGGCAATAAAACACTCTTGACTTTTCTCTTGACGCTTGTGAAGTCAATGGTACAAAGCAATCATCGAATATACATTTGTCTTCTCCGATATAGTTTTGTACTGTGTACAACATAATAAATTGGCACAAGTACAAGTGAGATGCTGATTTACCTGGAGGGAGTATTTAGCATTTCTTAGGTTGAAGGAGAAAATGTAAAATATAGGTGTTGCATCTCATTTGGCTGCTTGGGAAGGGGAGAGGAATTGGTGGAGAAGCAAAAGTGTACCAGGGGAATGAGATGGAGTTTCAGATGCAGATTGGGTTTTTTTTCTGTCATGTTCACCAGGGTGCAATAGAATTCCTTGTTCATGTGAAGCACACAGATTAAAGAGTATACATCCAGTAATGATAAATGCAACAATAAAAATAATGATGTGTGAAATAGTGGAACAATGGCAGATTGTACTGCAATTTAAAGTAGTGAAAAAAAGTACAAGAACAGAATAACTGAATAAGGTAGATTTGAGAGTAAGAATATGTGGCAGAAACTCCTAGAAGGAACTGTGAAAGAAGAAATTGCTTCAGGATTCTTACAAGAGGGGGGAACAAAACTCTTGTTCAGGATGTATAAGCTTTCAAACTCTTGTATCTTCTCCCAGAAGGTATAAGAGAGTAAAGGGAATGGCCAGAGTGGGAGGCATTCTAGATGATACAATCAGACTTCCTGATGCAATGCACCATGAAGATAGCCTGCATGGAAGGAATTGACAAGCCTGTGATGAACTGGGCTGTGTTCACCACTCTTTGAAGGTTCAGGCAATCGAGATCAGAGCAGCTGTCATGCTAGGTTGAGATACATCCTGTCAAAATACTTTCTAGAGGACATCTGTGAAAGTTAGAGAGTATTCTCATAGATATGCTGACATTTCTCAGATGCCCAAGAAAGTAAATCTGCTGGTGTGCTTTTTTTGATCATAGCATCGGTGTGAAGGAACCAGGTTAGATGGCTGGTGATATAGATGCTTGGACATTTTAAGATGTTGGCTTTATCTAGAGCAGCTTGGTTGCTGAAGACGGGGTTATGTTCACTCACTCGTGTCATGAGGAAGAAACAGACCCTTGGAATACTGGGAGGGGAGGGATTGATGCTTGTACTGATGTGAAAATTATAGAAGATAATCCATTGAATTACAGGATGAAAGACAAGGACTCTTGCTCTGATTAGGAGGAGGTGAGAGGAGGTATGTGTCGCAGGAGTAAATGTGCAAGGGTTGAAGTGTTGAGACATGGTGTTGAAAACGTTGTCAACCAGGGCAGAGGGGAAGTTGCTGTTAAGGAAATTGTAAGAACTTTTCCTTCATCGCCGTTCTAAATAGCCTACCCCTTATTCTTAAACTGTGGCCCCTGGTTCTGGACTCCGCCAACATCGGGAACATGTTTCCTACCTCTTGCATGTCCAATCCCTTAATAATCATATGTTTCAATAAAATCTCATCCTTCTGAACTCCAGAGTATACAAGCCCAGCTGCTCTATTCTATAAACATATGACAGTCCCGCCATCCCGGGAATTAACCTCGTGACCATACACCACACTCTCCCAATAGCATGAATGTCCTTCTCCAAATTTGGAGACCAAAACTGCACACAATACTCCAGGTGTGGTCTCACTAGGGCCCTGTACAACTGCAGACAGACCTATTTGCTCCTATACTCAACTTCTCTTGTTATGAAGGCCAACATGCCATTAGCTTTCTTCACTGCATGCTTACTTTCAGTGTGATGAACATGGACCCCCAGATCTCTTGGTACTTCCCCTTTTCCCAACTTGACACCATTCAGATAATAATCAACCTTCCCGTTTTTGCCACCAGAGTGGATAACCTCACATTTATTCACATTTAACTGCATCTGCCATGCATCCGCCCACTCACCCAACCTGTCCAAGTCGCCCTGCATCCTCATATCATCCTCCTCACAGTTCACACTGCCACCCAGCTTTGTGTATCTGCAAATTTGCTAATGTTACTTTGAATCCCTTCATCTAAATCATTGATGCATATTGTAAATAGCTGTGGTCCCTGCAACGAGCCTTGTGGTATGCCACACGTCACTGCCTGCCATTATGAAAGGGACCCGTTAATCCATGCCCTTTGTTTCTTGTCTGCCAACCAATTTTCTATCCATGTCAGTGCCCTACCCCCAATACCATGTGCTCTAATTTTGCCCACTAATCTCCTCTGTGGGACCCCTACCAAATGCTTTCTGAAAGTCCAGGTACACTGCATCCACTGGGTCTCCCTTGTCCATTTTCCAAGTTACATCCTCAAAACATTTCAGAAGATCAGTAAAGATGAGATCCCCTTTGTAAGTCCATGCTGACTCATACCTATCCTGTTACTTCTATCCAAATGTGCTGCTATTTCATCTTTTATGATTGACTCCAGCATCTTCCTCACCACCGATGTCAGGCTAACTGGTGACCATCCGTTCTCCAGCCACCATTTGCAGGAGGATCCCATAAGGCAAGCGGCAGGAAGATGCCGGCAAGCCACGGCCATATGGAACAGCAGGCCTGGCTTGCTCACCGCGGACCGAGAACCTGGCCTGAAGACCCAGCTTGACTGCCCTGGACCGGGAACATACCTGGAAGACCCGGTTCACCTGCCGCAGACCGGAAATCTGCTTGCAAGACCCAGCTTATCTGCCATGGACGGGGAACTCGCCCAGTGGGCCACGCGGCATGATACAAAAAGACACGGCTGTAGAGGGGAAGCCACAGACCCTGGCTCCTGCTCCTCCACCCGTAGCCCAGAGTACCGAGTGAATCGGGGGTCTTACCTCGCATGTCCTCAAGGTCAGCTGCGCGAGGCGCCTCCACGGCAGAAAGGTGACCGGGCAAGAAGAGGAACGATGGTATGCTGAACGATCCAGGGGCTTGCCTGGATCGGGAGCCATTACATAAAACCTAACATAAAACCTAACGGGGATCGGACTTTGGAAAATGGCGCCAAATCTGGCCACTCAAAAGGAATTTCACAGTGTTTTGCAAGTGTGATAATAAAGCACTATTGAACAATTACTTCACCTGGTTTATCAGTGAGATCTTTTTGGGCCGAGGTTTGTCAGTAACCTTTCCCTCAACCTGCCAACATCGGTGACCATGCCAGGAGTATAGTTCCACATGCTTAAGGGCCTGTCCCACTTGGGCAACCTAATCTGCAAGTTCTGGCGAGTTTGCCCTCGACTCATACACGCAGCATGGTCGACACGAGGTCGTAGGAGGTCTTCGTAACTCTCCTTCATGCTGAAGAGTGGTCTCCGCATAATCGAGGCCTCAGCTAGATCGCGGCATTTTTTTCAATATGTTAAAAAATGCCCACGAGTTACAAAAGGTCGCCATGGAAAAAATCGATACTTTTTTTACTCGTAGGTTTAGTCGTAGCAGGTGGTAGTAGGTCGGCATGTTAGTCATAGGTAATCGAGGGTAGTCGAAGGGAGGTCGAAGGAGATCATCTTCACTCTCCACTATTCGGTGTCGAATTTTCCCGAAGTTAGTCGTAGCTAGTCGAAGCTGGTCTTCTACATAGTCAAAGGAGGTCTTCAACATAATTTTTTCAAACTCTTCTAAAATCGCCAATTAGTTCGCCCAAGTGGGACAATCCCTTCATTTAGCTCTCATGGCGGGCCTCTCTACCATGACAAGGTGGGCTGCTCAGAATAGGTCTGCACTCAATGTATAGTACTGAAGAACAGTCAGATTTTTAAGAGATGCATTACCTTTGTTTAAGCCTCAGGGTAAGAAGTTAGTTCCAGAAGTACTATTGATATTTGATGTATTGAGCTGTAAAATGATCTATATTTCCCTGTCAGCATGTGCATTTATATTATAAAAATGAAATTGCTGAAATATCATCAAATATGTCATGTGAAACAATTCTGTTTATTCATAAGCTCCATACAGACTATCTGTGACCAACTGACATATAAAAAGGGTGCTACAAGATGATAAATGTGCACATATCTTGCAAGGTAGTGTGACAGTTATCATTTTCAGTAACTCCCAATGCTGTACTTTGCATATTATAACGATAATCATCATTTACATCGGAAAATAAATTATCATGGTGAATTTATAGTTTATGAACTAAGTATTAATTGATCACCTTTTACAGCCAAGTTACAGTCTGAGAGGCACAGCTGAGCAAGCAGCAGTTTAATGAAAGTAAAACACAAAGAGCTGGGGTAACATGATGGATCAGGCAGAATCTCTGGAGGATATGGATAGGCAACGTTTTGAAGAAGGGTCTCGAATTAAACATCACCTATCCATGTCCTCCAGAGACGATGCCTGACATGCTAAGTTTCTATAAAACTGAATGTGTTTTATTTTGTAAACCAGCATCTGCAGCTCCTTGTATCAACAGTGTAATTTGCCAAGTTTATTTCATTAGAAGTCTGCACTAATTGTCCTCACTTGTTTTGAATGGTTGATTTAAAGGGGCTAAAAAGAGGAAATTAGAAAGTTCTGAGCTTTGTATTTTTCAGTAAAAATCATCACATTATTCAATGAGCAAATAATAAGCATCATCAATAAATTCTAGGGATATCTCAGTGACAATTAAGCTGGTTGCGATAACGGTACCCGGACGTGGCGCCGACAGACAAGAAGTCGAAGCAAAGAAGTCGAAGCCAAAGAAGGGAATGGAAACTAGGCTGAAACAAGAATAAACCGAAAGAGTCCGAAGACGAAACGCCTACTAACCGAAAGGATGGGACGCCTAAATGCAAACTAACAGAAAGGGCGGGATGCCTAAATCCCAAGGAACCGAAAAGCTGCGTTGCCTAAAAACAAACTTACCGAATGGCCACTCTGTCGAAATGCCACCTACCCGAAAGGCGGCGTCGCCTACAAGCCAAACGACTGGCTGCCGCTCAACAGAAAGTCCAATAACGGACTTGAAGTTGCCGGGGGGCGGGACCTGTCAGCGATTGATCCAGACCCCCGCGTCCATCACATCACTGTGAAGGGATGAACATTGTCCCAAACCTCCCCATCACCTGACCCGAGAGGAGAGAGGAGGAGAGAGAAGAGGGGAGAGAGAGAAGGGGGGAGAGAGGAGAGTGGGGGCTGTCCCGAGCGATGCACACCTTAGGCCGCTTTCAACTTGGTCCTTGGGTTCAGATTTCCCAGTCAACTATGGCTTGTGTGGGAAAAGGGCCCCCATGCTACCTTCTCTCTCTCCCCTCTTATCTCTCTTCCCCCTTCTCTCTCCCCCCTTCTCTCTCCCCTCTTCTCCATCCTCCCCTCCACTCTCCCTCCCTTCCCCTTCACTCTCCCCCTCTCCTCCCTCTCCCCTTCTCTCTCTCCCCTCTTCTCTCTCTCCTCCTCTTCTCTCTCTCCCTTTCCCCTCCTCTCTTCCCCCCCACCCCCCTTCTCTCTCTTCTCCATCTCCACCGATGGGAGCGTCCCACAGTCAATGACTATGATGAACTGCCATCGGACCCGAACCACTACACCATGGTTGATCCTCCACCCCCCCCCCCCCCGACCATGGTCAGTGACTGTGGAGAGGGGGAGAGGGAGAGGGAGAGGGGGAGGACTGGCAATTGATTCTTAAAGGGTTGGCGGTGGATGTGCAATGGAAGGCATTTAAAGACTGCATGGTTGAACTACAGCAATTGTTCATCGCAGTTTGGCAAAAGAATATATCAGGGAAGGTAGTGCATCCATGGAGAACAATAGAAATCAGGGATAGTATCAAAACAAAAGATGAAGCATACAATGCCAAAAAAAACAGCCTACCAGAGGACTGGGAGAAATTCAGAGTCCAGCGGAGGAGGACAAAGGGCTTAATTAGGAAAGGAAAAATAGATTATGAAAGAAAACTGGCAGGGAACATAAAAACTGAATGCAAAAGCTTTTATAGATATGTGAAGAGAAAAAGGTTAGTTAAAACAAATGTAGGTCGCTTGCAGTCAGAAACGGGTGAATTGATCATGGGGAACAAGGACATGGCAGACCAATTGAATAACTACTTTGGTTCTGTCGTCACTAAGGAAGACATAAATAATCTGCCGGAAATAGCAGGGGACTGGGGGTCAAATGAGATGGAGGAACTGAGTGAAATCCAGGTTAACCGGGAAGTGGTGTTGGGTAAATTCAATGGATTAAAGGCTGATAAATCCCCAGGGCCAGATAGGCTGTATCCCAGAGTACTTAAGGAAGTAGTCCCAAAAATAGTGGATGCATTTGTGATATTTTTTTGAAAACTCGTTAGATTCTGGAGTAGTTCCTGAGGATTGGAGGGTAGCTAATGTAACCCCACTTTTTAAAACAGGAGGGAGAGAGAGAAAACGGGGAATGACAGACCAGTTAGTCTAGCATCGGTAGTGGGCAAACTGCTGGAGTCAGTTATTAAAGATGGGATAGCAGCACATTAGGAAAGTGCTGAAATCATTGGAAAAGTCAGCATGGATTTATGAAAGGTAAATCATGTCTGACGAATCTTATAGAATTTTTCGAGGATGTAACTAGTAGAGTGCATAAGGGAGAACCAGTGGATGTGTTATATCTTTACTTTCAGAAGGTTTTCGAGAAGTTCCCACATGAGAGATTAGTATACAAACTTAATGCACACGGTATTGGGGGTTCAGTATTGATGTGGATAGAGAACTGGCTGGCGGACAGGAAGCAAAGAGTAGGAATAAATGGGTCCTTTTCAGAATGACAGGCACTGACTAGTGGGGTACCGCAAGGCTCAGTGCTGGGACACCAGCTATTTACAATATATATTAATGATTTGGATGAGGGAATTGAATGCAACATCTCCATGTTTGCAGATGACACAAAGCTGGGGGCAGCGTTAGCTGTGAGGAGGATGCGAGGAGGCTGCAAGGTGACTTGGATAGGCTGGGTGAGTGGGCAAATGCATGGTAGATGCAGTATAAAGTGGATAAATGTGAGGTTATCCACTTTTGTAGCAAAAACAGGAAAGTAGACTATTATCTGAATGGTGGCCGATTTGGAAAAGGGGAGATGCAACGAGACCTGGGTGACATGTTACACCAGTCATTGAAAGTAGGCATGCAGGTGCAGCAGGCAGTGAAGAAAGCGAATGGTATGTTAACACTCATAGCAAAAGGATTTGAGTATAGGAGCAGGGAGGTTCTACTGCAGTTGTACAGGGTCTTGGTGAGACCACACCTGCAATATTGCATACAGTTTTGGTCTCCAAATCTGAGGAAAGACATTCTTGCCATAGAGGGAGTACAGAGAAGATTCACCAGACTGATTCCTGGGATGACAGGACTTTCATGTGAAGGAAGACTGGATAAACTCGGCTTGTACTCGCTAGAATTTAAAAGACTGAGGGGGGGGGGGGTCTTATAGAAACTTACAAAATTCTTAAGAGGTTGGACAGGCTAGATGCAGGAAGATTGTTCCCAATGTTGGGGAAGTCCAGAACAAGGGGTCACAGTTTAAGGATAAGGGGGAAATCTTTTAGGACCAAGATGAGAAAAATATTTTTCACACAGAGGGTGGTGAGTCTCTGGAATTCTCTGCCACAGAAGGTAGTTGAGGCCAGTTCATTGGCTATATTTAAGAAGGAGTTAGATGTGGCCTTTGTGGCTAGAGGGATCAGGGGGTATGTAGGGAAGGCAGGTACGGGATACTGAGTTGGATGATCAGCCATGATCATAGTGAATGGCGGTGCAGGCTCAAAGGGCCGAATGGCCTACTCCTGCACTTATTTTCTATGTAAGAGGGGAGGGGGGGAAGAGAGGAGGGGAGGAGTGAAGAGCAGTGGGAGAGAGAGAAGGGGGAGATGGGAGCGTGGAGTTAATTTTCCCACACAGGCCATAGGTGACTGGGCAATCTGAACCCAAGCACCAAGTTGTAAGCGGCCGAAGGTGCACATCGCTCGGGACAGCCCCAACTCTCCGATGGCCACCCTCCGCGGGCTGCGGCTCGGGTTGGGCAGAGGTTTGGGACAATGTTCATGCCTTCACAGTGATGTGATGGACATTGGGGTCTGGACCAATCGCTGACAGGTCCCGCCCCCCGGGAACGTCAAGTCCGTTATTGGATTTTTCTGTTGAGCGGCAGTCGGTCCTTTGGCCTGTAGGCGACTCCTCCTTTCGGATAGGTGGCATTTCGACAGAGCGGATATTTGTTAAGTTGCTTTTAGGCGACGCAGCTTTTTTGGTTCCTCGGGTTTTAGGCGTCCCGCCCTTTCGGTTAGTTTGCATTTAGGCGTCCCATCCTTTCGGTTAGTAGGAGTTTCGTCTTCGGACTCTTTCGGTTTATTATAGTTTTGGCCTCGTTTCCATTCCGTTCTTTGCCTTCGACTTC
The DNA here is from genome assembly GCA_035221665.1 of Okamejei kenojei. Lineage (NCBI taxonomy): Eukaryota > Metazoa > Chordata > Chondrichthyes > Rajiformes > Rajidae > Okamejei > Okamejei kenojei. The sequence continues at coordinate 143,283,446 of CM069131.1, read as the reverse complement.
TTTGCTTCGGCCACGTCCGCAAGCAGCGATAACGGTATATTGGTCAATAAATTGCTGTCATTTCTCCAATAGAATACTTAACATTGCCATAAAACAAATTGGAGCTGATTGCGATTGGCAGGAAAATGAATAAACGTGAGGATTGTTTATCTTGCAAGCAGAAATTGCCTTTATTCCTTAAGTATGACCAATTAATCTTGTTTCTGAAAAGTATGCACTAAAATTCTGGTATGCTCTAATGTGTATAGTTTGTGAACTACTCTTTAGTCTTGGGTGTGCTGCCATGGATGCCTGCAGTGCCTGCCATAATTTGCAACCAATGTCTCAAGACCTTTTGGCCGGCAGTTCATTCTACAGCAAGACAATAATCCCAAACATACTGTTAAAGCAACAAAGGCGTTTTTTTAAAGCTAAAAAATGGTCATTTCTTGAATGGCCAAGTCACTCGCCCAATCTGAACCCAATTGAGCATGTATTTTATATGCAGAAGAGAAAACTGGACTAGTCCCCAAAACAAGCATAAGCTAAATATGCCTGCAATACAGGCCTGGGAGAGCATCACCAGAGAAGACACCCGGCAACTGGTGTCGTCCATGTTTCGCAGACTTCAAGCAGTCATTGCATGCAAAGGATATGCAACAAAATACTAAACATGACTACTTTCATTTACATGACATTGCTGTGTCCCAAACATTATGGTGCCCTGAAATGGGGGGCTATGTATAAACACTGCTGTAATTTCTACATGGTGAAACCAAAATGTATAAAAATGGCCTTTATTAAAATCTGACAATGTGCACTTTAACCACATGTGATTTTTTTTTCTATTACAAATTTCAAATTGTGGAGGACAAAGGCTAATAAAATAAATGTCTTTGTCTCAACCATTATGGAGAGCACATCTCCAGTCTGAAGAAGGGTCTTGTTCCGAAACATTGCAAATTCCTTCTCTCCATAGATGCTGCCTCACCCGCTGAGTTTCTCCAGCATTTTGTGTCTCTTCGAATTTACCAGCATCTGCAGTTCTTTCTTAATCATGTCAGGAAGTACTTCAATCCAATTTGCCGAATGGGTCCTACCTGCGGCGACTTTTGCAGAGTACCAGAACCTGAAAGGCTTAAATACAACTTCAATCGACTCACCTGGATCAGGAAAATGGCAGAAAACGATGCGGTTTCAGACAATCTGCTTGAGCACCTCAAGGCTCTCGCAATTTCGCAATCTCCCGCACCCGCGGGAGCCCCGGACTTTAAACTTTCCCACGGTCGCTGGAAATCACCCGACCCGACTGAGGAACCCAGGTACTGTACCTCGGAACCCCGGGATGACCTCCAGAGCCGATGGGCTGGATCTTCCAGGAACAATGAAGCTGGAGCTGCAGCTGCTGGTAGTGAAAAAATCCCTGTTCCAGCGCTGGTCCACAGAAACAGCAGGTACAGTAAACTCAGTACCTGGAAACAAAGGGGAAGCCTCCATTGTGTCCGGAAACATGGCCGGCGGGCAGGACTTCAGGTTAGACTGAAGCGCAGGGGACTTCGGCCCCCTCTCCCAACTATCCTACTGGCAAATGTACTGTCCCTTTAAAATAGTAAGGGGCAGTACATGGGGGGCTTAAGGGCAAGACTGCTTTATCAAAGGGAGCTGAGGGAATGCTCTGTGTTCTGTTTCACAGACACATGGCTCACCCCCAGCTCCCCAGACTCAGCGGTCCAGCCTGAAGGGTTCTCCATCCACCGCATGGACCGTACACTAGCATCTGGGAAAGGGAGAGGATGGGGCGTCTGCCTCATGGTCAACTGCGTGGTGCTCAGACATGGCAGTCCTGTCCAACTCCTGCTCTCCACACCTCGAACATCTGGCGGTGAAGTGCCTTCCCTTCTACCTTTCGAGGGAATTCACCTCCATCCTGATCGCGGTCTACATCCCACCCCAGGCAGATGTCCGTCTGGCACTGGTGGAGCTGCACGCCGTGGTCAACAAACGCCAGACGTCTTACCCCGAGGCTTTTACCACCATTGCTGGGGACTAAAAAAGGCAAACCTAAAGAAATCACTCCCCAACTTCCACCAACGTGTCTCCTGCTACACCAGAGGACCAAACACCCTCGACCACTGCTACACCACCATCAAGAATGCTTACCGCTCTATCCCTCACCCTCACTTCCATAAATCCGACCATACCACAGTGTTGCTTCTTCCTGCTACAGGCAGCAATTAAAGAGCGCACCCCCAGAGGTGAGGACAGTACAGAGCTGGTTGGGAGGGGGGGGGGGGGAAGAGGAACAACTAAAGGACTGTTTGGAGTCTGTAGACTGGGCAATGTTCAAGGACTCAGCAACGGACCTGAACGAATATGCCACAGTCGTTACAGACTTCATTAAGGAATGTGTGGAGGACTGCATCCCTACAAAAACGAGTGTTTCCAAATCAGAAACCTTGGATCAACTTTGGGATCCACACTCTTCTGAAGACCAGACACCGGGCATTCATTTCTGATGATACGAAATGTCCAGATACGACCTTGGTAAGGCCATCAAAAAGGCCAAAAGGAACTTCTGCTTCAAGCTGGAGGATGAGACAGATGCTCGGCAGCTGTGGCGGGGCTTAAATGCAATCACCTACAAGGCGAAATCAGAAGGCAGCTTGAATGTTGGCGAAACATCACTCCCTGATGAGCTCAATACGTTTTACGCACGCTTTGACAGGGAGAACACCGATGTGCCTTCTCGAGCCCCCATTCGCTGTGATGGTATTTCAGTCTCAGTCACAGAGGCCGACGTCAGGAAATCCTTCAGAGTGGTGAACCCTTGAAAAGCACCTGGACCTGATAGTATACCTGGTCGTGTTCTTAAAAACCTGTGCGGACCAACTGGCTGGAGATTTTACGGACATTTTCAACCTCTCACTTCTGAGGTCTGAGGTTCCCACCTGCTTCAAAAAGGCATCAATTAAACCAGTGCCCAAGAAGAGCAAGGTGACGTGCCTCAATGACTATCGACCTGTGGCACTAACACCTGTGGTGATGAAGTGCTTTGAGAGGTTGATCATGGCGCAAATCAACTCCTACCTCGACAAAAACCTGGACCCACTGCAGTTCGCTTACCACCACAACAGATCAACGGTGGATGCAATCTCGCTGGCTCTCCACTCCTCTCTGGACCACTTGGAAAACAAAAACTCATGTGTCAGGCTGTTATTCATCGATTACAGCTCGGCATTTAATATTATCATCCCCTCCAAGCTGGTTACCAAACTCGCAGAACTGGGTCTCTGCACATCCCTCTGCAATTGGATCCTCGACTTCCTCATTCACAAACCACAGTCTGTTCGTATTGGTAGAAATGTGTCAGACTCGATAACAATCAGCACGGGAGCACCTCAAGGCTGCGTGCTCACTCTATACTCATGACTGCGTAGCCGGTCACAGTGCGAACTCCATCATCAAGTTCGCTGATGACACCACTGTTGTGGGACGTATCACTGATGGGGATGAGTCGGAGTACAGAAGAGAGATCGAGCAATTGTCCATATGGTGCCAGCACAATAACCTGGCCCTCAACACCAGCAAAACCAAGGAACTGATTGTCGACTTTGGAAGGAGTAGGATGGGACCCACAGTCCCATTTATATCAACGGGTCGATGGTTGAAAGGGTCAAAAGCTTCAAATTCCTGGGTGTGCACATCTCTGAAGATCTTTCCTGGTCCAAGAACACTGATGCAATTATCAAGAAAGCTCATCAGCACCTACTTCCTGAGAAGATTACAGAGAGTCGGTTTGTCAAAGAGGACTCTCTCTAACTTCTACAGATGCACAGTAGAGAGCTTGCTGACCGGTTGCATCGTGGCCTTGTTCGGCAACTTGAGCACCCTTGAGAGGAAAAGACTACAAAAAGTAGTAAGCACTGCCCAATCCATCATCGGCTATCGAGGGGATTTACCGCAGTCGCTGCCTCAAAAAGGCTGGCAGCATCATCAAAGACCCACACCATCCTGGCCAAACACTCATCTCCCTGCTACCTTCACGTAGAAGGTACAGGAGTCTGAAGACTGCAACAACCAGGTTCAGGAATAGCTACTTCCCCACAGACATCAGGCTATTAAACCTGGCTCAGACAAAACTCTGAACATTAATAACCCATTATCTGTTATTTGCACTTGATCAGTTTATTTATTCATGTGTGTATATATTTATATAATGGTATATGGACACACTGATATGTTTTTGTAGTCAATGCCTACTCTGTTCTGTTGTGCTGAAGCAAAGCAAGAATTTAGCAGTGTTAGCTGTGAGGAGGATGCTAGGAGATTGCAAGGTGACTTGGATAGGCTGGGTGAGTGGGCAAATGTTTGGCAGATGCAGTATAATGTGGATAAATGTGACGTTATCCACTTTGGTGGCAAAAACAGGAAAGCAGACTTATCTAAATGGTGGCCGATTAGGAAAAGGGGAGATGCAGCGAGACCTGGGTGTCATGGTACACCAATCATTGAAAGTAGGCATGCAGGTGCAGCAGGCAGTGAAGAAAGCGAATGGTATGTTAGCTTTCATAGCAAAAGGATTTGAGTATAGGAGCAGGGATATACTTCAGTTGTATGGGATCTTGGTGAGACCACACCTGGAGCATTGCGTACAGTTCTGGTCTCCAAATCTGAGGAAGGACATTATTGCCATAGAGAGAGTGCAGAGAAGGTTCACCAGACTGATTCCTGGGATGTCAGGACTGTCTTATGAAGAAAGACTGGATAGACTCTGTTTATACTCTCTAGAATATAGGAGATTGAGAGGGGATCTTACAGAAACTTACAAAATTCTTAAGGGGTTAGACAGGCTAGATGCAGGAAGATTGTTCCCGATGTTGGGGAAGTCCAGGACTAGGGGTCACAGCTTAAGGATAAGGGGGAAATCCTTTAAGACCGAGATGAGAAAGACTTTTTTCACACAGAGAGTGGTGAGTCTCTGGAACTCTCTGCCACCGAGGGTAGTTGAGGCTATATTTAAGAGGGAGTTAGATGTGGCCCTTGTGGCTAAGGGGATCAGGGGGTATGGAGAGAAGGCAGGTACGGGATACCGAGTTGGATGATCAGCCATGATCATATTGAATGGCGGTGCAGGCTCGAAGGGCCGAATGGCCTACTCCTGCACCTAATTTCTATGTTTCTAATTTAATTGTCCTATCAGGGACACCTGACAATAAACTCACTTGAACTTGGGGGTCAAAAGAACCTGGAAATTATTATTTGTGAATTGCAGGTACAATTTCATGCTGCGATTGATTAGCAGGATTTTTACAACTGAAACAGGTACTTCACATGTGGAGAATCGATGGAAACATTATGTCCTGAAGTGTTGAATATATGTACCCGTGGTGCTGAGATAATGGTCATGCAAGGACAATATGATTTGTTTTAATTTCAGATATCTGACAAGTAAGTATTTGATTTTTGTTGCACCTTAGATTTCTCTTTTGACAACATTCTCATCAAGGGCCGAAAAAGGGTCTCGACCTGAAATGTAATCCATTCCTTCTCTCCAGAGATACTGCCTGTCCTGCTGAGTTGCTCCAGTATTTTGCGTCTATCTTCGGGCTGAATGGGAAGCCAAATTTCACCGATTAATAATTCAATTTCAGTATTGATTTTTCCACCAGCCTTCTCGCCCACCTGGTTCATTCCAGTTCTTTCACTCGAGTTGAGAGCAGCTTGGTATCTGGGATGGCAGAGTGGCATAGCAGTAGAGCTGCTGCCTTACAGTGCCAGAGATCCGGGATCGATCCTGACTACAAGTGCTGACTGTACAGTTTGTACATTCTCCCTATGACCGCATGGGATTTCTTCAGGTGCTCCAGTTCCCACCCACACTCCAAAGACAGAGGTTTGTAGGTTAATTGGCTTTGGTAAAATTAGCACATTGTCTCTAGCGTATAGGATAGTGTTAGTGCAAAGGGTGATCACTGGCCGGCACGGACTCAGTGGGCTGAAAGGACTGTTTCGGCACTGTATCTCTAAAGTTTAAAATATTGATCAGTGACATCAACCTATTAGGTATGCCAGTCACACTGGTATGCAGAGACTGCATTGGCACGATTCAAAGGTGTGATTACTTTACTTGATTGCTGCAATTGATTTTCAATGGAGCTGGCCACTCCTTCTAGGGATAGCTTTCCACTCTGCAGTCTGCATGGAAGACTAGCCTGTACCTCACAAATGTTCCGCTGTCTTAAGATAATGATCCATTTTACTGATGGCTCGGTTGAAAAGGTTCTGATTTCTCCGGTAGACTCTGCACAGCTGCCTCAAACCCCGCTGTTTGTTCTTCCTCATTATTGTTCCTCCGTCATGTGGGTGCCCAAAGAAACTTCTGCTCAGCTGGTCCCAAATCAGGGCGTGTATAGGTATGTGCAACTAGTTAAATCATACTATAACACATTTTAAATGAAATAAATCATTTTCAAATGAAACTAATGTAACGGCGCCTGCTAACGCACGCAGATATCGAACCCAGCATTCGGAAGCCGCGGTCATTTGACTCGGGAGAGGCTGCTGTTTTCGCACGGTTTTTCCCTTGCGCGCGTTAGTTCAGTGCTGACCACCGTCTCTGTAAAGCCTGTCTGCTGGATATTGAACTTCCAAATAAAGATCCGTTGAAAACTCCAGTAGTCGTTTCTCAGACCGCTAAACGAGCCCCTATTTAATATATAACTATCACTTAAAGACTTTAGGAGATTTCATTTTGTTTATCTGCACTGTATCCACTTCCACACATTTGTGCTGTTTGCCATCTCAGCTACAAAATGAATCATAACCATGCCAAATGCACCACCTTTGCAGAATAATTTTGAAAACCTTTAAATTGTACACCCAAGATTAATAACCATACTGAGACTCTAAATATTATTACATTTTGCAGGATCAAGTGATGCTTCACAATCCATTTCAACCTTTCCTGGACAAATGGATGTCATAAACAGAAATTATTTATCCTTCGTAATGTGAAATTTAAGAAGGAAAATGTCAGGCTGGTTATCAGCAGCTACTACCCAGGAAGCAATCAGATAGTCATCATTTTTTTGTGATCACTAATTGGAAAAGAGAAACAAGATAAGTGTCCTTTGTGAAGTTATAAAGGGAAAGTATCTTGAGAGATCCAGCCATTTTAATACACATGCTTGAAAGCAAAAGGACATGTATTGGCTGAAATCCTGAACATCTATTTGCAGGTCCACATACACCTATTTAATCTCCAAGGATAAATCCAATATGTGTTGAATTAAGCAGTGTGTACAAAAGGCCAAAAACCCCACACAATCGTGATATTATTCTTTGCAATGGAAGCTTTGGCTGGAAATTCAAATATACCACAGAGTTATATCAGTGTTTTGTCAAACAAGGCGACATTATTGCTCAAACACATTTTTCCTCAGTCATTCTCACTGTAATGTTGCACCTCATCTCCAATAGCTTCCCACGGGAAGGGAGCTAATCTTCAGAATTAAATGGGAAAAATTTCCACCTAAAGCAATCACACTCCAGAACCAAGGTCACCCCACCTCAGCAGTTGAGCTTCAGTGTACACACAATAATTCTGTTTGTGCATGCTTAGAGACTGAGCTTCAATGCATCATCAATTTGTTCACTGAAGCAGATGAAAATGGACCTTACACTCAAATTCTGCAAGATGAAGGTGCTCTACTAATCTACTGTACTTATGTTGTTCAAGACTGCTTGGCAACAGTGATGGTTCATCTTCCCATATGGGTCTCTTCCCATATGTCAGGAGCCATATGTTGAAGGGCGATATTGGTGACAAAAATCGCCATCATCACTGCGCCAGTGTAGACTTTGGTCAATTACAATTATTTGAAGATCAAAACTTTAAACCTGGTTCAAAACTCATGGTCTACTCAGCAGCTGTAATCTCTGCTCCTCTGAGACTTGGATTACCCACAGCAGACAGCGCACTGCACAGGATAGATACTATCTATGTTGAATGAGTAAAATTCTCCACAATCACCTGAAGCGTTGGCAAGCTAACATCAGCATCCTCTCCCAGACCGATTTCTACAGCATTGAGGCCGTAAATATTCTTAAATACAAGGAACTGCAAATGCTGGTTTACAAATAAAGACACACATACTGCCGGAGTAACTCAGCAGATCTGGCAGCATCTCTGGAGAATGGGGAAAAGAGATGTTTCAGATCACTTATCATGTTCTCCAGAGATCTGCCTGACGCACTGTTACTCAAGCATTTTGTATCCGTAATTGTACTTGTCCAGCTCTGTTCGACGGATGAAAGTTTTTACCCATGCCTGACAGCAGTCTCCTGATGTGGAGAAGTGTAAAAAGGAACTGCTAGTTTATACCAAAATATAACACAAAGTGCTAGAGCAACTCAGTTGGTGACCTGCTGAGTTACTCCATCACTTTGCATCCATCCTTAACTGAAGACTCTCCTATCAGTGGAAGAAATTACAGGCCAGACAGTGGAAAAAGATAAAACAAAACCCATTGACTCTTCAAAATCCCTGACCCATTGCACTCAGATTAGAAAAGGCACATTTAAGATGGTCACAGACATAGGGCAGGGAAACCATCGCTTCTACCCACTATAATTATTAAGCCCCATTGACTTCGATCCTACGCTAATACCCACACATTGCACCTGCTTTTTTATTTTCCGCATATTCTAATCACCTCAAGAAAAATTAGGGTAGGTCCACTCATCTGCTTCCAGTTTGACTGTATATGATAAGGGCAATTCAGTGACCCCAACATCTCTGTGTTAAATATGGGTGTTTCTAACAGAGAAACAAATCTCTTCCCTGCACGGGAAACCCGACTTTTCCCTGTCGGGTCTCCGTTGTCATTGGGGCCCAGCACCGTGCAGCGGCCTCCGACCGGGACGACCTGGGGGCTCCCGTCACGGAGCCTGTGGAGCTGCGGACTTACCATCGTGGGGCTGGATGGCCTCGGAGCGTGGGAAGTGCTGCGACCCGACTCTGGTGCTCCAGCTGCAGATTACTGCCGGTGGACTGTCGGGATATTGGGAGCTTGCGGGTCCGGGTGGGAGACCGCTTTCCGGAGCTCCCGCAGCGCAACTTCTCCCGCCCGTGTCGCGGGGTTGGAAAGACCCGGAGCAGGGCCGTACATCGCTCGGCGCGGCTTTAATGGCCGCGGGACATTCCAGCGCCCGCCAAGGCTCCAACTTTGTCACTTTTGGGCCTAGAGCGGGACCGCACATAGCCCGGCGCGGCCTCAATGGCCGTGGGACTTAACATCACCCGCTGGGGGCTTCGACGTCGGGAGAGAAATGGTGCGGGGGAGAGAGAAGACCTTGCCTTCCATCACAGTGAGGAGGAGATTCACTGTGATGGATGTTTGTGTAAATTGAATTGTTTGTATGTTTTGTAGGAATTGTTTTATTTGTATGGCTGTAGCAACGGAATTTTGTTTGAGCCTCTCTGAGGTTCGAATGACAAGTAATAAAATCTAATCTAATCTAATTCATTCTTTTCGATCACCTCAGAACTCAGAAAATTGGTTGAATGCAACTTACCTTCAATCCACCACCAGAGCCTAAAGGGCCTGTCCCACTTTCACAACCTTTTTTTACTCGTGGACATTTTTCATCATGCTAGAAAAACGCCCTGACCTACTTGATGCCACAAGTACCTACGACTAGCATCACGGCCCGCTACGACCTACTTGCGACCTCCTACCACCTCGTGATGACCATGATGCGAGTACGAGTCAAGGACAAACTCGGCAGAAGTCGTCAATTAGGTTGTGAACGTGGGACAGGCCCTTTAGACTCATTCCATTCAAATAATACAATGTGCTAAAACCATTATAAAGCATATTTACAGTAGATCTACTGACTTGGTATGTATGGATTCTAGGCAGTGATGTTCCTGATTTAGCTATGGTTGTGAAAGATAATTAGGAAATCAATCAAGTTAACAATACAGAACAACCACGATGCAAAATCTGAACAATGCTTATTATTTATCAGACATTTATTGCTTGTGTTTGCTTGATAGCTTTGCATGCCTTCTTGCTTCAAATAAAGGATGTTACAGTCTCTGTGTAAACCAATCCCTGGCACACAGCAGTATATGCTTCAAACATCTACACCAATTATTTCTGACATCTCTCCCATAGCAACCATATCACATCCATGACTTCTCATCACTGACCCTAATCAAATAGCCGTGTTCTGTTAATCCTATCCTATTTTCTAAATCTCAGATAGCTCTCCTCTTTGTCTTCTCTGCTCTTATGAATGTAGTTGTCATCGAGTCATAGAGTGATACAGTATGGAAACAGGCTCTTCGGCCCAACCTGTCCACACCGACCAACATGTCCCAGCTACACTAGTCCCACCTGCCAGTATTTGGTCTATATCCCTCCAAACCTGTCCTCAAGTTCAAGTTCACATTTATTTGTCACATGCACCAATTACGGTACAGTGAAATGAGTTACCATGCAGCCATACAATCAAAAACAGCACAACATACAATAATAATTTAACATAAGCATGCACCACAGTGGAATCACCATTCTTCACTATGATGGAAGGCAATAACGTCAGTCACTCTTCCTCCTTTGTTCTTCCATGGTCAGGGCCATGAACCCTCCGTAGTCACCGCTACAGATGACTCGATGTACAAGCCCTCTCGTTGGGATGAATGAAACTCCGACGTCAGGACGGAACCCTTGGAGTTCCTGAATCGGAGACCGCGACTTCATGATATTATAGGCCACAGGCCGGAGAACCTCTTATCCATGTTCACCTGTCTGACTGCTTATTAAATGTTGGGATAGTCCCTGCCTCTGGCAGCTTGTTCCATACATCCACCACCCTTTGTGTGAAAAATGCCCTCAACATCTTAAATCTATTCTAACCTTCTCTACCTGTAGCTGGGTTAAATTGTATGCTGTACGTCACTGACCTAATCTCATGCCTAAAACAGAGCTGCATTAGGATACAGCCATTTCTGATTTCCATCACCCATATGGAAGGATTTTCTTTTAATTAGTAAGTCAACCAGCTACAGTGGGGAAGAATAATGAAAATGTGTATATTCAGATATATGATCTTTTTGAATAGAATTCATGCAGACGAGTATGTAATACTATTCACCTTTTATCTCACTGTTTCAAAAGCTCCACTGTTTGCACTGATTTATGGCTCTTTAGCAATTAGGCTATTTTCAAATCATGCCAATATGTAGTAGAGAGTTGCGGTCAGGTAGCATCACTTGAGAAAAAGAAAAGGTGATGCCCTTCTTCAGAGCATTAGGAGAGAGAGAAATAAGAAAAATGAAAAGGTACAAAAACCAAACAAACGAAAGACATGCAAAAGGACAACTCAAAGCCAGCAACAAGGATTAAGGAAAGCTGGAGCCCACAATGGTCCGTTGTTGGCTGTGGGGAAGGTGATAGAGAGTGATACATCCTTACACCAATAGCCACTAGTTAATAATAGGAACAAAATATAATATTTATGAGGTCTGGCTGATGCAGACTACAGCCGAGTCAACAGGAAGAGTCACTTTGCTGATGCCTAACCTCCAGCTCTGGCGCAAAACGACAATTTGTCAAAGAGACTGGATGGGGAGCCTCTCAGTCTGATTAGTAACATATTTCCAAAAATATACTTCAAGACAGGACAAATGAGTTTCAGAAAGCCAAGTTAGTCAATGGTCCATTTAAGGAGGACATAATTTTATTGTAATGACATTTCAAGGGTAGAGTATAAATTGATTCCAAGGAGAAATACACTGTCCTTCCCAACAACTGTTGTCTCAGATTTTTTTAAGCACAGACTATCAGGATTTCACTGATGTCTCTTTATAGATTTTAATTAAAAAAAGACAACCCATCAGTTGTATATAAATGCACATAAATATGCATTTATAGTCCCAGCAGCATTTATTAAGAGTGCTGTTGCAGTTATGAGTAACTATCAGGAGCTGATGGGTGTTTTTTTTTCAACTAATGTCTTGGAAAAATCACTCCATAAAATACAGATAGTGTAACATAAATACTGAAAGCATACGATTAATACTAAATAGTCATAGTCATACTGCACAAGAAACCGACTCTTCAGTCCCAATCATCCATGCTGACCAAGATGCCCCATCTAAGCTATTCCTATTTGCCTACATTTAACCCATATTCCTCTAAACCTATTCTATCCATGTCCCTGTCAATTTGTCTTTTAGGTGTTGTTATTATACTAGCCTCAACTACTTTCTCTCTCCGCTTGTTCTACATATCTACCACACTCTGAAAAATGTTCTTCCTCAGGTACCTATTGTTTTTTCCCTCTCCCCTGATGCTTACGCCCTCTCATTCTTGATTCCCCTATCCTTTGAAAAAGACTGTGTGCACTCACCCTGTCTATTCATCTCATTACGTTATGTACATTATCACCCCTCCATTTACCCGTCCAGACAATCCAACAAAAATATAGGGACATTTGACTATCCAAATGTGGTTTAAATGTAGTTACACCAGTTTCTGCTACCTCCTCTACCAGCTCATTCCACATAACCACCATCGTCCATCTGAAAAACCCATCTTCTGGTCACTATAAAATCCTTCGTCTCTCACCTTAAATGTAGGCTGTCTAGTTTTATTCTCCCCTACTCTGGGGAAAGTCAAGACTAACTATCTATCCTATCAGCATTTCTCATAATTGTATCAACCTCGTAGGCTTGGATTCAAATTCAAAAGATATGCCTTCACCATTTCTCAGCTGTGAGCTATGGTCAAGCCCGAGGCCTCTGTGTCACTTCTGGCTGCATAAAATGTAGCACTGGATGATGAATTGAATGTACAATAGTGCACTGGTGCAGTCTGCCTGCCAATTTGGGTATCCACAAGGTCAGTGTATATCATGTGGTTGTCTGACGTGTGACTTTGACAAGGCTTTCAATTTGACATGCTGTCTTCAAGCTAAGATTTTGAGATATGTTTATGCATTACATGTACCAACAGAAATCTGTACAGTTGGGTGGAGGTGCAATTTGGGCAAGCAACAGATATGAAAGGTCAATAGGCCACAATTTGCGATCTCGTCCTGGGCCATTTATTGAATACATCATTATAGTCACAGGACTGATCTCAGTCCTTGATGTCATAGTCCTCCTATTAATACATTTTATGTGCATTGCGAGCAGTGATAACTTAGTACATTATAGCATAAGGTTAACAAGGGAAAACCCCAGGCATGTGCAACTACTAGAGATTATTGGCCCTACAGATCTGAGGAAGCAATATTTGTGAAGAACAATTAATACATGTCTTCAAGTAATTAGAGTGATGGAGTCATACAGCATGGAAACAGCCATTTGGCCTAACTTGTCCAAGCCGACCAACATGCCCAATCTAATCTAGTACCATTTACCTGCGTTTGGCCCATGAATCTTTCTTATCCATGCACCAAATATTTTTAAAATGTTGTTAATGTACCTCATTTAATTACTCCCTCTTGTAGCTGGACCCATATATTCAGCACCCTCGATGTGAAAAAATTGCTCCTCTGGTTCCTATTAAATCTTGCCCAGTCTCTCCCTCTCGCTCAGGCCCTCGAGTCCATGCAACATACTAAAAAATCTTCTCTGTGCGCTTTCCAGCTTAATGAAATCTTTCGTAGAGCTGGATGACCAAAACTGAGCACAGTACTCCTTTTGAGGCCTCAGCAGTATCTAGTTTAACTGTAATATAATGTCCCAACTTCTTTACTCAATTCCCTGACTGATGAAGGCCAATGTGCCAAAAGCTTTCTTCACCAATCGATCAATTTGCGATACCACTTTCATGGAACTATGTACTTATATTCCAAGATCCCCGTGTTCCACAGCTCTCCCCATTGCTCCACCATTCTATAAGAAGGTCTCGCCCTGGTTTGACTTCCAAAAATGAAACACCTCATTCTTATATGCTGGCTGTGGAAAGAGTAAAAAATGTCAAGTTCCTAGGTGTGCACATCTGTGAAGATCTGTACTGACCCTATATTGATGAAATCATAAAGAAAGCCCATCAATGTCTTTGAAGATTGAGGAGATTCAGTAAGTCAGCAGATACTCTCCTTAAGTTCCACAGGTATATCAGTTTCAGTTTCAATTTAGCTCGTTGTCATGTGTACCGAGGTACAGTGAAAGCCTATGCTGCATGCCAATCTGCCAGTGGAAAGACAAAACATGATTGCAATCGAGCCATTCACAGTGTACAGATACATAAGGGAATAACGTTTAGTGCAAGATAAAACCAGTAAAGTCCGATCTGGTAGTGAGCATACCGATTGGCTGCATCATGGCAACGCAAACGCCCAGGACTGAAAAAGATTCCAGCGAGTAGTGGACACTGCCCACTACACGACAGGTACTGACATCCCCATCATTGAAGGGAACTATAAGAGGCAATAATTTAAAAAACTGCTAATATTATCAAAGAGCCACATAAACCTGGTCACACTTTCATTTCACTGCTACCATCAGGAAGAAAGAATAGGAATCTGAAAACTGTGACCACCAGGCCCAAGAATAGCTTCTTCCCAACAAACCACCAAGCTCTTGAACACTACACAACAATGATTTTCAATGGACTGTCTTTGGTTGCACTGAGGACGATGGTTTGTTTTTGCACTAATATACACTAGTAGTAAATAATTAAAAAATGTTGCTTATTCACTACGTGTATTTTAGCTTAAATGGGCCTGTTATGCCGCTTCAAGTAAGAATTTCATTGTTCCAGTGAAGTACAATTCTACAATTAAGTCCCCATGGTGTTTGATTCTTGACCATCTTCTCCACATTCCATCCTGAACTGGAAATAAATTGCAATGCCTTCCTCAGTTCTGAATCCAAATCATGAAACACTCCCCAGAGGCATTGAAGTACTTAATTTGCTGAAGGGACATTAGGAACAGGTCATACACGCCAGCTTTGCAAATGACACCCAACTGAGCACAGAAGTTGGGAGGTCATGTTTCAGTTACAAAATATGTTGGTGAAGCTGCATTTAGAGTATTGTGTTCAGTTCAGGACACCATGTTTTAGGAAAGTTGTTGTCAAGTTGGCAAGGCACAGAGAAGATTTACGAGGATGTTGTCAGGACTCGAGGGCCTGAGCTATCGGGAGAGGTTCAGGCTGGGACTCTATTTCTTGGAGTGCAGGAGGATGAGGGGTGATCTTATAGAGGTGTATAAAACCATGAGAGGAATAAATCGGGTAGACGCACAGTGTCTCTTGCCCCGAATAAGAGAATCGAATGCCAGGGGACATCGCTTTAAAGTGAAGGGGAAAACATTTAATAGGAATCTGAGGGGTAACTTTTTCACAAAGGGTGGTGGGTGTATGGAACGAGCTGCCAGAGGTGGTAGTTGAGGCAGGAACTATTGCAACATTTAAGAAACAATTAGACAGGTATATGGATAGGACTGGTTTAGAGGGATAAGGGCCAAATGCGGGCAGGTGGGACAAATGTAGATGGCACATGTTGGTTAGTGTGGGCAAGTTAGGTTGAAAGTCCAGTTTCCACGATGTATTACTCCGACTATAAATCCTGAAAAATGGATTAAAAAAAGGCTTTAAAAACCTTTCCGTGCTTTTGTTTTAATACAACAAACAAAATAAATGTTATTTATTAACACTTTCCAGGTGGAGGGTTATCTAATAAATGTCAATCTTAAACTTTGAACTTTTCATGGAAGAACTGCAAA
Organism: Okamejei kenojei; assembly: GCA_035221665.1. Lineage (NCBI taxonomy): Eukaryota > Metazoa > Chordata > Chondrichthyes > Rajiformes > Rajidae > Okamejei > Okamejei kenojei. Next base: position 143,267,717 of record CM069131.1, on the reverse strand, counting down.
GATGAAAATATTGACATTTATTAGACAAGCCTGCTGTTGCCAGAGCTACCTCGTAAGCTTTCAGTTACACTTGAGCACACCACAAATTAAGCCATGGATATTTCTGAAGCATCATTGCTTGGTTACTGGAGTACTGTGAGAACTCTAATTTATACTGTGAAGTTATCTGCACCACCAATTATTTAATTCTGCCTTTTTGTGGATTTAAAAATCACCTCTACTGAATGTACTAATTGACTATAATAAGAATTTAAATAAACTTCCAGGTGCATTAACTATAAGGAAGGAACAAGTGAGCCATTGAATTTCAAATCGGGGCTTTGAGTGGATCCTAAAATTAAAACCTTGTAGTGTTTGGTCTCAAGATGGTGTTGTTCCACTATACTACTGTAACCAGTGCAAACTGCAATGTCTCAAGCTGACATCAACATTCTTTCATTTATGTTTTATCCAGCATTCCAACATCTGAATTGATGTTCTGAATAAAATAATTTTATTTTTACTTATGCATCTGCATCATTGATAACTGGACAGATATCACCTGTTTCTATTAGAAATAAAGAACTTCAGATGCTGATTTACAACAAAGACACCAAGTGCTGTAGTAACTCAGTGGGTCAGGTTGCATGGAAGGGTGATGTTTCTAGTTGAGGGCCCTTTTGGTTTCCTGTTTCCTTTACTATGTTGGGGAAGTTACGTGTTCAACCTGAACTATTGTCAGTTCTCCATAACAACATTGCTAGAAAATGCTAATCTGGGGAGACTGTGAGCATGATCCTGTTTTATATTACTTATACAATGAAGCAAATTCTTGATCACAATGCTAATTTCCAATGCAGTCTGCCTTACCACATTAACTACATCGTAATTCATTTAAATATCCACAACATTTTTAAGACCTTGTCAACACATGAAAGGAAATAATAGATCTCCTTTCAGACATAGGAAATAAAGTTATTACTGTCACAGTACCTTATGGATAAAGAAAACAATTTTGTGAATTATAGTTCATAAAACAGAAAGATCCTAATACTCCACAACCTTGCAGACCCCTGCAGTTTAATATATATATATATATATATATCAAAGCAGAAAATACTGGAAATATTCAGCAAGTGTAGCAGCTTCTGTGGAAAGAGAATGAGTTAACATTTCAGATCTGATACCATTCATCAGAATTTATATTTCTGTGTTACTTAGCATCTCAATCTGTGTGATGCTGCCGTCCAGCTGTAAAATAATAACAAAGGTCCTATCTAACTTCTCAGATGGATGTAAAGTAATCCTGGACAATATTTGAAGTTGAGCTGATGAATCCATGAACAGATTTGATATGCTCATAACAGGTTTAGGCAGAGGAAATAGAGAGAACCTGTTCTTGTGACCAAATGACAGATTTGGCATGAATAGTAAAGGGGATGTGAGGAGAAATTGGTAATGATCCAAAACCTGTAATCGTTGCTGTAAACTTACTGAAAGCAGAGTCAATCAAAGCTGCGAAAAGTGAGTTGCAATTGCTCTTGAGCAAAAATACAACCTGCTGAGGTCTCAGGAAATTTCAATGGTGGAACCGAATCAATTGGCATTGGGGAGCCGCCAGCCTGGACTCAGAGGCAAATAACAATAGACAATAGAAAATAGGTGCAGGGGGAGGCCAATTCAGCCCTTCGTGCCAGCACCACCTTTCACAGTGATCATGGCTGATCATCCACAATCAGTACCCCATTCCTGCCTTCTCCCCATCTCTATCCATCGGGTTGCGCTGCGGGTCGGCTGCCTCACCAGCAGCGGGATGTTTCCTGCCTCTTAATAATCATATGTTTTAATAAGATCCACTCTCATCCTAAATTCCAGAGTATACAAGACCAGCCGCTCAATTCTATCAACATATGACAGGCCCACCATCCAGGTAATTAACCTCGTGAACCTAGGCTGCATTCCCTCAATAGCAAGAATGTCCTTCCACAAATTTGGAGACCAAAACTGCACACAATACCCAAGGTGTGGGCTTACTAGGGCCCTGTACAACAGCAGAAGGACCTCTTTGCTCCTATATTCAAATCCTCATTATGAAGGACAACATGCCATTAGTTTTCTTCACTGCCTGCTGTACCTGCATGCTTACTTTCAGTGACTGATGAACAAGGAACCCCAGATCTCATTGTACTTCCCATTTTCCCAACTTGACACCATTCACATAATAATCAGCTTTTCTGTTTTTGCCACCAAAGTGAATAACCTCATATTTATCCACATTAGACTGCATCTGCCAACTCACACAACCTGTTCAAGTCATCCTCCATCCCCATAGCATCCTCCTCACAGTTCACATTGCCACCCAGCTTTGTGTCATCAGCAAATTTGCTAATGTTATTTTTAATCCCTTCATCTAAATCATTAATGTATATTGTAAATAGCTGCGGTCCCAGCACCGAGCCTTGCAGTGCCCCACTGGTCACAGCCTGCCATTCTGAAACGGACCCATCCCGTTAATCTTTGATTCCTATCTGCCAACCAATTTTCTATCTGTCTGTACCCTTCTCCCCCAATACCATGTACTCTCATTTTGCCGACTAATCTCCTATGTGGGACCTTATCAAATGCTTTTTGAAATTTTAGGTACACTACGTCCACTTGTCCATTTTCCTAGTTACTATCTCAAAAAATTCCAGAAGATTAGTTAAGCATGATTTCCCCTTTGTAAATCAATGCTGACGCAGACCGATTCTGTTACTGCTATCCAAATGTGCTGCTATTTCATCTTTTATAATCAACTCCAGCATCTTCCCCACCACCGATGTCAGGCTAACTGGTCTATAATTCCCTGTTTTCTCTCCTCCGCCTTTCTTAAAAAGTGGGATAATATTAGCTACCCTTCAATCCCCAGGAACTGATCCTAAATTTATAGAACATTGGAAAATTATCACCAATGCATCCACGATTTCTAGAGCCACTTCCTTAAGTACCCTGGGATGCAGACCATCAGGCCCTGGGGATTTATTAGCCTTCAGTCCCATCAGTCTACCCAACACCATTTCCTGCCTAATGTGAATCTCCATCACCCCAGATCCTCTGGCCACTAGTACATCTGGGAGATTGTTTGTCTTCTCCTTAGTGTTGACAGATCCAAAGCACCTGTTCAACTCCTCTGCCATTTCCTTGTTCCCCATAATAAATTCACCCCTTTCAGTCTTCAAGGGTCCAACTTTGGTCTTAACTATTTTTTTTCCTCTTCACATACCTAAAGCAGTTTTTACCATCCTCCTTTATATTCTTGGCTAGCTTACCTTCGTACCTCATCTTTTCTCCCCGTATTGCCTTTTTAGTTATCTTCTGTTGCTCTTTAAAAGTTTCTCAACCCTCTGGAGTCCCACTCATCTTTGCTATGTTATATTTCTTCTCTTTTATTTTTACACTGTTCCTGACTTCCCTTGTCAGCCACGTTCACCTCTTACTCCCCTTGGAATCTTTCTTCCCCTTTGGAAAGAACGGATCCTGCACCTTCTGAATTATTCCCAGAAATACCTACCATTGTTGTTCCACTGTCATCCCTGCTAGGGTATCTATCCATTCAACTTTGGCCAGCACCTCCCTCGTGGCTCTATAGTCCCCTTTGTTTAATTGTAATACTGACACTTCCAATTTTCCCTTCTCCCTCTCAAATTGTAGACTATAACTGAGCATGGACATCAACAACTCTTGGACTCCATGCCCTCCTGATATTCTAACAATGTTCCAATGCCAACATGAAGAGATCATTTGGCAATTCAATACTGGCGTTGAGAATTGCTCTAAGAAAATTAATGCTTTCCTGTTTTCCAGGCAGAGCTAGAATGAGTCATTCTCAATTAAAGCAGAATATGAGGAAATGGACATTTCTATTCACTTCACTCCTAAAAGTGACAAAGCTATTTTGGTAAATAAAAAATGAACATGCCACAAAATAGTCATATTGTTAAAAGAAAACACAGAAGAATGCTCAGATGCGAAGATGATAGTATTGCACTGACCTAGTTGATGCTTATACTACGTTTCAGTTGCATGTTCTCTTGGGCTTTGCTGAATTATTGTGTATATTTTTTTAACGTCAGGTCACAGCAGAGAGTATAGCCTGCTGGCTGATGTGATTGCTCTGGTTCTGGTTACTTTCTTTCTTGTATCTGGAGCTGCAAAGAAGAGCATGCACTCTCGTGGGCCCTCTTCAGTTGAGCTGCTATGCATGTAGCAGGCTTGAATATATTTAAACCAAGTCAACATCGTTTTATGAAATGTAAATCAAGTTCGACAAATTTGCACAAAATTCTTTCAGGATATAACTTGGAGAGTTGAAAGAGAGGAAACGGAAGAAGTATTTCTATTTCCAAAAATCATTTGACTAGGTGTAAGATCGGAAGCTTGTACATAGATGTAATGCCAGTGGTATCAGAGGAAATGTCATAGAGTCACACAACACAGAAGCAGGTCCTTCAAATGGGATTAGCTTGGTCCTCCATGCTAACTAAGATGTCTTCAACTATGCATTTGGCCACATTTGGGCGAAATCCCTCTAAACCTTTCATATCCATGTAGCGCTCCAAGTGTCGTTTAAATGCTGTTGTAGTATCGGCCTCAACTACCTGTTCTGGCAGCTCATTCTACATACCTTCCACCCTTTGAGTAAAATAGTTGCCCCTCAGGCGCCAATTAAATCTTTCTGCTCTCACCCATAGCCCATGTCCTCTTGTTCTTGGTTCACCTACTCAGAATAAAAAAAAGAAACTAACCCTATCTATTCCCATCATGATTTTATACACCTCTATAAGAGCATCCTTCAGCCTCTGTGCGTCAACTCCGAGCATACTTAACCTTTCCCTATAGCTCAGCCCTCAAGTCCCAGCAATATCCTCATAAATGCTAACTGCACTTTTTCAGTTTAATAGCAGGGTGACCAATACATTCCAAATGTGGCCTCACCAATGTCTTGTACAATTGTAATACAAAATCCTATCTTCTATACTCACAACCCCGACTGCCGACGGCCAATGTACTAAACATATTCTTCACCATCCGAGCGACCCGTGACATCATTTTCAGGGATCCATGCAATCGTGCTTCTAATGCCCCTGTCCCACTTAGGAAACTTGAATGGAAACCTCTGGAGACTTTGTGCCCCACCCAAGGTTTCCGTTAAGTTCCCGGAGGTTTTTGTCAGTTTCGACCTTTAGGGAGACTGACAAAAACCTCCAGGAACCTCTGGGAACCTCACGGAAACCTTGGGTGGGACACAAAGTCTCCAGAAGTTTCCGTTCAGGTTTCCTAAGTGGGACAGGGGCATAAATCTCTCTGGGCTACATCACCTCCCAGGACCCTACCATTCACTGCAGAGGTCTTGCCCTGGTTTGACTTTGCAAAATGCAGAACACATATCTGCATTAAACTCCATGAGCCATTCCTCTTTCCACTTCACAGATGATTAATATCCTGCTGTAATTTTTAAAAATATCTTTACTGTCTGTAATTGTGTCATCTGCAAATTTACTAATCAGGCCCTGTACATTCTCACCCAAATTGTTAATAAAATTGTTCAAACAATAATGGCCCAATTGCCTATGATCATATTAAATGGTGGGGCTGGTAGGGAAGACCTGATGGCCTACTCTTCTCTAATTTTCTTGTCTTCTTATTTGCTCCAGGTAGAAATCTAAGCCGCTGTATGCACCACAGCACTATTAAACCATGTCTACATCTTTTAATTGTTTTCTTTATAGAAATGTATGTACACATATAGTGCATTTCATACTGCAGGCATTGCATGTATATGTATTATACATTACGATTTTTTCTTCCTCTTTGGCACTCCGACGAGGTCAAAGATAACTTGCTTTGATTCTGTTTTGCATGTTCTGATCCTATCCTCTCACAATGAAGGCAAAGATGCCATTAGCTTTCTTTGCTGCCTGCTGTACCTGCATGCTTACTTTCAATGACTGGTGTACAAGCGTACCCAGGTCTCATTGCACCTCCCCTTTTCCTAATCTTGCACCATTCAGATAATAATCAGCCTTCCTGTTCTTGCCACCAAAGTGGATAACCTAACATTTATCCACATTATACTGCATCTGCCATGCATCTGCCCACTCACCCAACCTATCCAAGTCACCCTGCAGCCACATAGCATCCTCATCGCAGCCCACACTGCCACCCAGCTTTGTGTCATCCGCAAACTAGGAGATGTCACATTTAATTCCCTCGTCTAAATTATTAATATATATTGTAAGTAACTGGGGTCCCAGCACCGAGCCTTGCGACACCCCACTAGTCACCGCCTGCCATTCTGAAAAGGGCTTGTTAATTCCTTCTCTTTGCTTCCCGTCTGCCCACCAGTTCTCTATCCATGTCAATACCCTATCCCCAATACCATGTACTCTAATTTTGCACACTAATCTCTTGTGCGAGACCTTGTCAAAGGCTTTTGGAAGTCCAGTTAATGAATTAGATCTGCCTTTGATTTGTACAAGAGCAAGAGAAGGATTTTAAATTTGTGAACATTTGCAGGGAATCTATAATTTGATAACTTCAGCAAATTGTTGGTGAAATCATGCATCCCTATTTTCCACCACTTATACATACCACTGTCCTGTCTGGGGGGCCGTTATATTGAATGGTCCATCTGGTTATATCCTTGTCATTTCTCTGAATGTTTTTTTTAATTTCATCTGAAGAGAGTTTTAAACAGAAAGAGTTAACCACACCAACGTGACAATGATGATTTGTGCACAACATTTATGGGTCAAGGATCAGAGTTATTTCCCAGCAGAATGTTAATAAATCAGGTGGGATTTTAATAACAATTTGGGCATGTTATATTTAACTTATATTTTACTTTTTATTCCAAATTAATTTAATTTGACTTTCAGCACCCTATCACCATTGAATTGATTTTTTTTCTCTGATTGATTCGTGCTCCTTGACTAGTCTAGTAACATGCATTGTGCTTTCAAAGAAAAGCCTTAGATAAGCGTGTTTGTAAATTCTTCAAAGTGACTTTTCAAAGGATTCAGACTCCTCAACAGGAATTTGAAACTTAAGGGAATGCATTATACATGCTGATTTAGTCTCTAGGAATGATCAAATGAGTCAATAATATAGGATTTTTTCCTAACATCCACCCTTTTAACCTCAAAACATCTTTTTTTTTTCCATTTTCTGTGAAAGTTGGCATCATTATTCAAACTCACACTGTGAATCCCTGAATAAAATCAAAGTCAAATTATTGAATATGTCAAATATTTAAAAAAAAGACCATTAACAGATACAAGGTAGACAAAAATGCTGGAGAAATATCGGGTGAGGCAGCATCTACGGAGCGAAGGAAATAGGCAATGTTTTGGGTCGAGACCCTTCTTCAATCTGAAACGTTACCTATTTTCTTCGCTCCATAGAAGCTGCCTCGCCCGCTGAGTTTCTCCAGCATTTTTGTCTACTTTCGATTTTCCAGCATCTGCAGTTCCTTCTTAAACATTAGCAGATACAATCTTCGGTTTCTTCACATTATATAAACTGCAATTATGTTGTTATTGCTTCAAATCAATACAATTGTATCTACACAGAACCAAATTAGATTACAATTTATATGTTACAATTCTTATGAAGCAAATATAATTGAGCAAAAAGTTTAGAAATCCGATCTGAATTTGCTGGTGTTTTATAATGCATGAATCTTACTTTACAATTAATTTCACAGCCATCAGTAGAGATACTGTACTGCCTTGAGAGAAGGGTCAAGTGGCCAATTGGAATGATCTGTCACAAGCATTTCTGAGAACATAAAACAGAGGTGAAACTTTTGTGTTTTACTTGTTAAACCTAGTTTAACTATGCTTTTAAAATGGTATGTTAACCTCTTATTTCCTTCACTGCAAGTTGAATCTGTATTAAATTAATCATAAATTTCCAAAGTATGCTTTTATTTTGCAGTGAAGAATTTTCTTAATGTTTATTCCTCTTCCCACCTCAGATTATGCCTAATAATTACGATTAGATATTTTTATACTCACTTCAAAAGGAAGAACATTGATGGTTCCATAGCCCCCAGTGACACAGTAATCATAGTCACACATCAGATCCTGCATGAGAGAGAATCTTTGGAAATCATCAGGCACCTGACTACATTTTAAAAATGTCAGGCTGTTATTCATCAACGACAGCTCGGCATTCAACACCACCATCCACTCTGCTCATCCTCGACTTCATCATTGGCAGACCACAATCTGTACGATTAGCAACAATGCTTCTTCCTTGATAACCATCAGCACTTGAGTATTCCCAGGATGTAGCTCCATCCCCTGCTCCATTATTATCTCTATATAGCAAGTCATAGCTCCGATACCGTCTTTAAATTTGCCAACATTACCACCATTGCCTGAAGCCTTGGTCGCTGTAGCCAGAGACTTCAATCAAGCCAACCTCAGGGAAATACCACCAAAGTACTACCAGCATGTCTCTTGTCCCACCTAGGGCCAGAACATCCTCGAACACTGCTACACATCAATAACAAATGTCTACTGCTCTGTCTCTTGGCCACATTTCAGGAAATCAGATCACTTAACTGTGCTTCTGCTCACTGCCCACAAACAAAAATTGAAGCAGGAGGTTCCAGTACAGAGTTGTTAATTGCTGGTCAACAAACACAGAAGACATCTTTCGCAACTGCTTTCTCAGTGGATTGGTCCATATTTAGGGATTCCGCAGCTAAGCTGAATGAGTACGCCACTGCCGTGACTGACTTCATCAGCAAAGTCAATCCGGTGTTGCCCAACCATGGATGAACCATGAGGTACATTCACAGGTTAAGGCCAGGTCCGCGACACACGTTAAACAATCCTGAGTGGTAAAAGAAGGCCCGCTGTGGTCTCCACAAAGCCATCAAGGATGCCAAGAGACAATACTGGGACACACTTGTGTCACACAGAAAATGTGGCAAGGTCTGAATAAGATAACTGACTGCAAAACAAGGACCGGCAACAGCATTGGCAACCCTACCCGATGAACTGAATGCTTTCTATAGGTAGACAAAAATGCTGGAGAAACGCAGCGGATGAGGCAGCTTCTATGAAGAGAAGGAATAGGCGGCGTTTTGGGTCAAGACCTTTCTGCAGGTAGCATCTATGGAGAGAAGAAATAGGTGACGTTTCAGGTCAAGACCCTTCATCAATACATTATATGCTCGCTTCGAACAGAAGGCCAACAGAACAGTGACACCTGGCCCTTCAGACTCCAGTGTGCCTCTCCCCAGGGTGACAGAAGTTAGATCGGCCTTCCTGAGGGTAAACCCATGAAAAGTAACTGGCCCTGACGGACTTCCTGGCCGTGTACTTAGTAGCTGTGTGGACCAGCCAGTGGGAGTATTTGCAGACATCTTTAACGTCTCCCTACTCCGTTCTGATGTTCCCACCTGCCTCAAGAAGACCACCATCATCCTGGTGCTGAAGAAAAGCAAGGCCTCATGCCTAAATGATTGCAGTCCAGCGGCCTTGACATCCACGCTCATGAAATGCTGAGGCTAGTTATGGAATGCATTAAATCCAGTCTACCCAGTAGCCTTGACCCACAGCAGTTCGCCAACCAGGATTTTAAGGATTACCAGGACCAGGGCTTTAAGAAAGCGAACGGTATGTTAGCATTCATAGCAAAAGCATTTGAGTATAGGAGCAGGGAGGTTCTACTGCAGTTGTACAGGGTCTTGGTGAGACCACACCTGGAGTATTGCGTACAGTTTGGGTCTCCAAATCTGAGGAAAGACATTCTTGTCATAGAGGGAGTACAGAGAAGTTTCACCAGACTGATTCCTGGGATGTCAGGACTTTCATATGAAGAAAGACTGGATAGAGTTGGCTTGTACTCGCTAGAATTTAGAAGATTGAGGGGGGATCTTATAGAAACTTACAAAATTCTTAAGGGGTTGGACAGGCTAGATGCAGGAAGATTGTTCTCAATGTTGGGGAAGTCCAGGACAAGGGGTCACAGTTTAAGGATAAGGAGGAAATATAGAAACATAGAAAATAGGTGCAGGAGGAGGCCATTCGGCCCTTTGAGCCAGCACCACCATTCATTGCGATCATGGCTGTTCGTCCCCAATCTATAACCCGTGCCTGACTTCTCCCCATATCCCTTGATTCCACTAGCCCCTAGAGCTCTATCTAACTCTCTCTTAAATCCATGCAGTGATTTAGCCTCCACTGCCCTCCATGGCAGGGAATTCCACAAATTCACAACTCTCTGGGTTTTTTCTCACCTCAGTCTTAAATGGTCTTCTCTTTATTCTAAGACTGTGGCCCCTGGTTCTGCACTCGCCCAACATTGGGAACAATTGTCCTGCATCTAGCTTGTCCAGTCCTTTTATAATTGTATATGTTTCTATAAGATATCCCCTCATCCTTCTAAACTCCAGTGATTACAAGCCTAGTCTTTTCAATCTTTCATCATATGACAGTCCCGCCATCCCAGGGATCAATCTCATGAACCTACGCTGCACTACCTCAATCACAAGGATGTCCTTCCTCAAATTAGGAGACAAAAACTGTACGCAATACCCCAGATGTGGTCTCACCAGAGCTCTATACAACTGCAGAAGAACCTCTCTTCTCCTCTACTGAAATCCTCTTGTTACAAAGGCCAACATCCCATTAGCCTACCCAATAAAATTTTCATTAGGTGAGAAATAGATTTCAGTTCCTTGACCCTCTTAGATCTTCTGTCTTCCAGTCCTTCTGGGAGATTGTTTGTGTCTTCCTTAGTGTAGACAGATCTGAAGTACCTGTTCAACTCTTCTGCCATTTCCTTGTTCCCCATAATAATTTCACCTGTGTCTGCCTTCAAGGGACCAACATTTGACTTTGCTACTCTTTTTCCCTTAACATATCTAAAGAAGCTTTTACTGTCCTTCTTTATATTCCTGGCCAGCTTACCTTCGTACTTCATCTTTTCAGCCCGTATTGCCCATTTTGTTTCCTTCTGTTCTCCTATGAAAGTTTCCCAATCCTCTGGATAATCCTCTGCACACATTGGGTAATTTGTGAGGCTTTACAATGTTACCTTTATTATGTTCTTGTTAGATGACTTGCTTCTATTCCCAACCATCTTTTCTTCATGTGCATAAATTATTTCCTTTTCAAATAATTCTATGGGATATTTTGGATCCATGTGAATTGACACTCTGGACTTACCAGAAATCCACCCCTATGAGTGATGTCTGCTTCCACTCACATGGACTTGTTCAATTTACTATAATTTCCACAACTTGATCTGCTCAAAATGCTGTGCTGTCAGTGTGACTACCATTACCAAATTACGCTTTCCACTCAATTCCTTTCAACAGAACAGGTTATGCAATATATTTATCCTCATATTTAAAAGTCTCAAACTCTGCCATATATTCATTTAGATTTTCACGAAGACAATCTCATTGCACTCCTCCCTCACCCTTTGCTCTAGTGATTTCACATCATTGGTGATTTGAATCTCCACTCTATTCATTACAATCGCTTTTTCTCTCTCTAACTCCATTGAGTCCATTAACCAACAGATCCTTCTTGATTACGTCTCCCATATAACCTCTCCATCACACCTTCACAACAGTCTTTCAATCTGCCAGCTCAAGTGATCTTGCTACTTCCACTGTCTTGATGCGAAATCAAACCAGCTCTTACCATTTCCTGGCAGTAGTCTGAAGCCATTTCCTGACTTTTACGTCCAAAGTTCACTTACAGCACATCAAACAAAAAAAACTTTAAAAAACCTATTTACAGACTTACAACACCACTTTCAAAATACCAATGGCCCATTTTGGGCTTATCAATCACAACACTTCCGGAGTTACCAATTGCTCAACTATTGCCTTGCTTCCATGTTTAAGCATCAGTGGAAGTGGCCCTTATTTATTCTGCTCAGTTAGGAAGCAATTACAGATGGAATATAAATGCTGGCATTTCTATCTTTTTTCATATCCCATGAACAAATTAAAAATAATACTTGTGGTTTTTCCATAGGTGCGCCACTGGAGGCCTCTTTCTATCTGCATGCCTCCCATGATAGTATCACAAACATCTTGTACAACAGTAGGTAGAATGAATTAACATGCTTCCTGAAATGCAATGACAATGTGCGGATAAGGAGAAGCAATTAAGAAAAAAACATAATTTACGTGGCAAAAGTATTTTTCTTGCAATGAATGAAATAATCCATTAACCACAGCTTAGGTACAATTTAATTACCTGAGCAGACAGAACTTGTACATCCATTTTCACCACAATAAAGCTGTACTTGTATCTGAACGAAATTACACAGTTGGACTCAAATTAGCGACTAACATTTATTTTTAGCTAGAGAATAGCTAGAGAGAGAATGCCCCCCCACCCCCTCCCTCAGAAACCAAATTGGTCATCCATGTGTGGAGCTGCAAAAGATGGGCAAGGTCAATCCTCAATGAGTATTTCTACTCTGTATTGTCTGCTGAGAAACACATGAAGACTGGGAGCTTGGGATAATTAAGGGAGAGGTCTAGGAGGCATTGGACAACCCAAGGTGTATGAAGCTAGATAAATCTACTGGGCCTGATCAAACACAGTAAACCTGAGGATTTTGTGAGACAAAATTACAGAAGCTCTGAATGAAGTTCTGGAAGATTTTTGGGTGGCTACAGTGTGCCTCTGTTCAAGAAGAGTTGTAAGGAAAAGCTTGGGAGATGCACAGAATCTCTTGCCCAGAGTAGGGGAATGGAAGATCAGAGGACAAAGGTGAATGGGAAAAGATTTAATAGGAATCTGAGGGTTAACATATTCATGCAAAGGGTGGTGGGTGTATGGAACAAGCTGCCAGAGGAAGTAGTTGAGGCTGGTACTATCCCAACGTTTAAGAAACAGTTGGACAGGTATGTGAATAGGACAAGTTTGCAGGGTCTGGACCAAACGCAGGCAGGTGGGACAAGCGTAGCTGGGACATGTTGGCCGGTGTGGGCAAGTTGGGCCGAAGAGGCCCGTTTCAACACAGTATCACTCTATAGACCAGTGAGCCTAACATCTAAGATAGCCATGTTACTGGAGAGTATTCTGAAATATATGTGCATTTGTATGAACAGGGGCTGTTCAGATGGTCAGCATGGTTCTATATGTGGATGATTGTTTCTTATGAATCTGATAGGGTTTTCTAAAGAAGTAAACAAAAAGGTTGACGAGGGCAAAGCCCCGACATTGTCTGCATGGATTCCAGCAAGGCCTTTGTTAAGGTTCTGCGTGGTAGGCTACTCTGGAAGGTTGGATTTCATGTGATTTAGGGAGAGCTAGCTGACTGGATAGGGAATTGGCCTCATGGAAACAGAAAAATAGGTGCAGGAGCAGGCCATTCGGCCCTTCGAGCCAGCATCTCCATTCACTATGTTCATGGCATATCATCTAAAATCAGTACCCCGTTCATGCTTTTCTCCCCCCATATCCCTTTAGCCCAAGAGCTAAATCTAACTCTCTTGAAAACATCCAGTGAATTGGCCTCCACAGTCTTCTGTGGCAGATAATTCCACAGGTTCACAACTCTCTGGGTGATTTTTTTTTTCCTCATCACAATCCTAAATGGTCTACTTCTTATTCTTAAACTGTCACCCCTGGTTCTGGACTCCCCCAACATGGGGAACATTTTTCCTGCATCTAGCCTGTCCAATCCCTTAAGAATTTTATTTGTTTCTGTAAGATTGCTTCCCATCCTTCTAAAATTCCAATGAATACAAGCCCAGTCGACCCATTCTTTCATTATATAACAGTCCCACCATCCCATGAATTAACCTGGTGAACCTATGCTGCACTCCCTCAATATCAATAATGTCCTTCCTCAAATTAGGAGACCCAAATTGCACACAATACTCCAGGTGCAGTCTCACCAGGGCCCTGTACAACTGCAGTAGGACCTCCTTGCTCCTAAACTCAAATCCTCTCACAATGAAGGCAAAACATGCCATTAGCTTTTTTCACTGATTGTTGAACCTGCATACTTACTTTCAATGACTGATGTACAAGCGCACCCAGGTCTCGTTGCACCTTCCCTTTTCCTAATCTGCCACCATTCAGATAATAATCTACCTTACTGTTCTTGCCACCAAAGTGGATAACCTCACATTTATCCACATTATACTTCATCTACCATGCATCTGCCCACTCACCAAACCTGTCCAATTCATGCTGCAGTATCAAAGCATCCTCCTCGCAGCTCACACTGTCACCCAGTTTTGTGTCATCCACAAACTTGGAGATGTTACATTTAATTCCCTCATCTAAATCGTTAATCTATATTACTAAAAGTCTGATCTTGACCACTTCCTGTTGTTCTGTATATTGATTTTAGAAAAAACACTGCCACTTAGGGCTGTGATTATTGGCCATCTTACTCAGAGTCCCCCTCTGCTGCGCAGGACAAGAGGATTTTTCCCAACGATGAAAAATAAATGAGTTATTAGTGTTTAAAAAATGTTGAGATTCTCTCTCCTGAAGTCCACGTCCCTTCCGGAGGAACAATAAAACACGGAAGTGTTGAGTGTCTCAGTCAGTCTCTGATCGATGGGGGAAACACGAGTGTCGTGTCTCTCTAGATAAAACGCTACCACTTATGGCTGTGATTTTTGGCCATCTTACTCAGTCCACCTCCGCTCATCAGGTGCAGAGTATTCGTCCCATCAATGAAAAATAAAAGTGTTATTAGTGTTTAAAAAATGTTGAGAATCTCTCTCATGTCAATCACACCATAAAGGCCACACCCCTTCTGGTGAGAGGCGGGAGGGATTATAAAACCCGGAAGTGTGGGTGTGGCTCAGTCTCTGCAAAATGGGGGAGGGAGAGGTCACAACTCTGTCTGACCTGTGAATCAACTGAACTCATTGAATGTCTACTAAATTGTGAATGTGGTATTTTGTGGTGTTTTGTAGTGTTTGTAGTGGTTTTATGATGGCCTTGCACCCTGCTTGAAATGGCATGAAACTGCACTTCAATTTGGTGGCCTTGCACCCTGCTTGAAATGGAATTTCAAGGAATAGCTGTGAACTACCGCCAGTCCACTCACTCGGCCGCGAGTGAGTTGCCAGCACATCAGGCTTCAGTGACTGAGCTGCCACCCCAAGAATCCATTTGGCCCACAATGTCCATACTAGCCCTCTGGAAACCAGTCCCTTCAGCCCACATCACCCAATACTAGTGCTCCAGAAAGCCCCCCCCCCCCCACCACCACACTGGCCACCAATATTGGAATTGGTGGAGAGGTCGAATATTGCGTTTGTACTCGGTAGACTTGGCTTGTACTCGCTGGAATTTAGTAGATTGAGGGGGATCTTATAGAAACGTACAAAATTCTTAAGGGGTTGGACAGGCTAGATGCAGGAAGATTGTTCCCGATGTTGGGGAAGTCCAGGACAAGGGGTCACAGTTTAAGGATAAGGGGGAAGTCTTTTAGGACCGAGATGAGAAAAACATTTTTCGCACAGAGAGTGGTGAATCTCTGGAATTCTCTTCCACAGAAGGCAATTGAGGCCAGTTCATTGGCTATATTTAAGAGGGAGTTAGATGTGGCTCTTGTGGCTAAAGGGATCAGGGGGTATGGAGAGAAGGCAGGTACGGGATACTGAGTTGGATGATCAGCCATGATCATATTGAATGGCGTTGCAGACTCGAAGGGCCGAATGGCCTACTCCTGCACTTATTTTCTATGTTTCTATGCATTGTGGGACCAGCCCTCCCATGTGAGCATGGGACCCAACAGGCTGTATGGTCATGAGAGGTCTCCAAAGAGTCGTAGCTTCTATCTGGTCGCAGCTGAATTTGCAACATGTTGAAAATTTCGGCGACCTATCACGGATGCCGGCAGTCGCCAGTAAAGGTTGCATAAGTGGGACAGGCCCTTTATCCATTCTACTTGTTACATCCTCAAAAAATTCCAAAAGATTAGTCAAGCATTATTTCCCCTTCATAAATTCATGCTGATTTTGACTGATCCTGTCACTGCTTTCCAAATGCACTGCTATTACATCTTTAACAATCGAGTCAAGCATTTTTCCCCCAATACCGATGTAAAGCTAACTGGTCTATAATCCCCTGTTTTCTCTCTCCCTCCTTTCTTAAAAAGTGGAGTTACATTGGCTACCCTCCAGTACACAGGAACTCATCCAGAGTCGAGAGAACATTGAAAAATGAGCACCAATGCATCCACAATTTTTAGGGCCACCTCCTTGAGTACTCTGGATGCTGACCATCAGGCCTTGTGGATTTATCCGTCTTCAATCCCAACAGCTTACCTAGCCACATTTCCTGACTAATGTGGATTCCCTTCAGTTCCTCCCTCCCATTAGATCTTCGGTCCCCTACTATTTCTGGGAGATTGTTTGTGTCTTCCTTAGTGAAGACAGAACAAACATACTCATTTAACTGTTCTTCCATTTCCTTGATTCCCAATTAGAAATTCACCCATTTCTGATTGTAAGGGACCTACATCTCTTCACTAATCATTTCCTTTTTACATATCTAAAGAAGCTTTCAGAGTCATTTTTTATATTCTCCACAAGCTTTCTTTCATGCTCTTTTCCCCCCTCTTAATTAACCCCTTTGACGTCCTCTGTTGAGCTAAATTTCTCCAAGTCCCCCAGTTTGCTGCTTCCTCTGTCCAATCTATATGCCTTTTCCTTAGATTTAAATATCCTTGGTTTTCCTCGACCTGAAAAGTCACCCATTCCTCCTCTCCAGAGATGCTGCCTGTCCAGCTGAGTTACTCCAGCTTTTTGTCTATCTTCAGTTTAAACCAGCATCTGCAGTTCCTTGTTACACATAGAAGTTGGAATGTTATGTTACAGTTCTACAACACATTGGTGAGGCCACATTTGCAGTATTATGTTCAGTTTTGATCACCCAGCTATGGGAATTATGCAATTAAGCTAGAAAGAGTGCAGGGAAATTTTACAGGGCTGTTGCCAAAACTAGAGGCCTGAGCCATAGGGAGAGGTTAACAGGCGAGGAGGAAGTGGTGGGTATATGGAACAAGCAGCCAGAGGAGGCAGTAGAGCAGGTACTATAACATTTAAAAGATATTTGGACAGGTACAAGGATAGGAAAAGGTTAGAGGGATTATGGGCCAAACATGGGCAGGTGGGATTAGCACCATGATCAGAAAGGACAAGTTGGACTGAAGGGCTTAATGCTGTGCTGTGTGACTCTAAATAACAGCAATAACTTAATTTTTCAATATCCTTTTCAAGTAAGTTACACAAAAGAGATTTTTAAAGAATTTCAGCTTTGGACACCCAGTCATATCTGAAGGTCCAGCTCCCCTGGAGTCAATTAAATGTAATGTGTTGAAGCACAACGTCCATTTACTGGTCAGAAATTACCTATATGTACATGATGAAGGACGTGAATCTTGTTGAAAGCTCAAAAAATAGTTAATACCAGCTTTCATTATCGAGGAAAAGGAAGCCAAGTAATAATAGGCAAGGTCAAAATGACACAACTGCCTCCTTATTTTTAAGGAATGCTCAATATTTCGGACCATTCCTTTAAACCTATGAACCAAGGTGAACTTTTGCCCTTCTAGATAATGTATACAATAGCTCAGAGATGTTCTTTATCACTCAATTTCTGTGATGAGTCACATAATTCTTGACTTTGATTGGAATGGATACTCCATTAGTTATTTTACGCTATAAAATGCAAATTGATTTAATAATGTTAAAATAATATTTTTAACAATTAGAGCAGCTGCAGACTTGACTATTCCTCTGATGAAAGTGTGAAAGAATGTGGACTGCTGCACTAAAATCAAGTCTGAACTGCTTTGGTAAGAGGATCTTACATAACTGTTCACTGTTGACAGTCCATGGAGACTGCAGCCTATCTATAGCTCTTGAGAGCTTCAGTCGGATGGCTGAAACATGACAGAATGAATTAAACTTTCAACAAGTATTTGAGATAAAGGACATTTTAATTTGCAGTTCCCAAGCTTGATTCTTGATCAAATAGATTATTTGTAGGAATGAATTGAATCCAAGAATTTCCCTTAGGCACTTCAAGACATCCTTTGCAAAATACATTCTTTGCAAAACACATCCATACCAATCAGAGGTAATCGCTCACCTTATTGATAATGACAGCAGTTGGCACATCCTGAACAGAAGGTAGCATCATTTTAAGACTCTAACAGTGGTTCTCAAATTAATTATTAGAATCAGCCTGTTTCGTATGGTTGGTTCGGAGGTGAATTTGAGATTAATTAACCAGTCCAAAGTGCTTGAGGAGAGGGGATTTATCATAGTGATGTTTCTACAAAAAAAGTACATGACAGAATATTATTATTTTGCAAATAATTTGATATGAATTACATCCCATTAAATTCCTTGCACATCATTAGTGCTCTGTGGCCTCAGAAACCAACTCCTACTCTGATCCAATTAAGAGCATTTTGTTTGCATTAAGTCCAGCCAAGAGAGTACTAAGCATCAGAAGTCATTGATGTTGTCCATGTGCACTGTAGCGAGGTGCTGAAAAGGAGCCACATGGTAGGTTAGATCGCATCGGATCCAGGGAGAGCTAGCCAACTGGATAGGGAATTGCCTTCATGGAAGAAAAAATGTGTGTGATGGAAGAAGGTTGCAGAGAATATTTACACGGATTTTCAAGTCCAAATGCGATAATGGATCAAAGGTTTTCATGTCGTAGGCCATTATTGTCCATTGACATCAGGTTGGCCATCAAGCTGAGTCAGCAAAATTGACAGCCATCCAAATAGTAAGTTAACTGTTGAGAATCAATTTTCAGAGGAGAGTACAAGAGCGTGCATCTTGGATTGAGTCCTGCCAGGAGAGTTCAAAACATGCAGCTCAAAGGTATAGATGTTGTCTGTATGGACTTCAGCAAGGCCATTAAAACGGTTCTGCATGGTGGGCTGCTTGAGAAGGTTTGCTCACATGGGATCCAGGAAGAGATAGCTGACTGGAGAGAGCATTTGTTTCATGGAAGGAAGCAGAGTGTGATGTTGGAAGGTTGTTTTACAGAGTGGAGGCCTGTGACTAGTGGCGTGCCTCAGGTATTGGTGCTGGGCCTAATGCTGTTTATATCAAGGATTTGAATGATATTGTACATGTACAAGGCATGATTAGTAGGTTTGCAGATGACACGGTGCCCTGGAGAGGAAAAGACTACAAAAAGTAGTAAGCACTGCCCAGTCCATCATCGGCTCTGACCTTCCTTCCATCGAGGGGATTTACCGCAGTCACTGCCTCAAAAAGGCTGGCAGTATCATCAAAGGCCCACACTATCCTGGCCACACACTCATCTCCCTGCTACCTTCAGGTAGAAGGTACAGGAGCCTGAAGACTACAACAACCAGGTTCAGGAATAGCTACTTCCCCGCAGCCATCAGGCTATTAAACCTGGCTCGGACAAAACTCTGATAACTAATAACCCATTATCTGTTATTTGCACTTCATTCGTTTATTTATTCATGTGTGTATATATTTATATATGGCATATGGACACACTGATCTGTTTTGTAGTAAATGCCTTCTATGTTCTGTGTGCTCAAGCAAAGCAAGAATTTCTTTGTCCTATAAGGGACACATGACAATAAACTCACTTGGACTTGAACTAAGGTGGGTGGCATTGTAGATAGTGAAGATAATTATCAAATTACAGTAGGATCTTGATCAGCTAGGCAAATAGGCTGAAGAATTGCTAACATGTAGTAGATATGTGATTTTAGGGAGTCAAACCAGGGCACCCGTATCAAAATGAATGCTTGGGCACTGGGGAGTGTTGTAGAGCAGAGGAATCCAGGAGTGCAGAATTCCTGAAGGCGGCATCACAGGTAGATGGGTCTATCAAGAAGGCTTCATCAGTCTGGGTACTGAGTTTAGAAGGGAGCATATCACTCGGATAAAACATGTAATCTCATTCTTGTGCATTTGCCTTCTTCCCAGTTAGCCCTGGCTGATCTTAATTTGACAAGAAAAGTGTAACGATGTGCCAAGTCTGTATAATGTTCTGATTTACAGACAGGACTCAGTGATGGACTGAAATCTCCATGTTTAATGACTCACTTCACCATCAGTTTCCAAACACCTGAAAGAGTATTTTGAACAAATGATCCAATACTACCTTTTCTGCTCACCTGCACAATATAAAGTTGTTAGAGCAGGGTTAAAACTGAGCTCATAAGATAAAGTAGATGGTGTAAACATGAAAGCAAAATAGAGAGAGGCAAGCTAAGAGCTCCAATGCCCAAGAGGCATTTCTGCCTTCCATTCCATATGGGTACATAAGGCAAAAGAGCAAAGCTAGCAGAAATTGTGCCAAGTTTTTACTGATATATATTTATATCTAAACAGAGAGGCACACACATTTTTATAAAAAGCACCCAAGCATGGACATGAAATGAATTGGTGAAGAGACAGAATTACAATGCACCTTTCATGACCTTGGGCTGTCCCAATTGAAGTATCTTGTTATTGAAGTCACTGTTATTAAGTAGGAAACCGGGCAACCTATACACACAAAATAACTGTTCACAAGCAGTAAATAAAACTGTTGCTCATGGGAAAAAAAAAAGGGAAACTGCATGTTTAATTACTTACTTCACCGTCAGTGTCCAAACACCTGAAAGAGTGTACTTGATGGCACAAGACCACAATATCAGTCTTACAAAACCTTCCCTATGAAACAAAACTGAACATTAAATGAGTGGCTTGGGAGGATACATAGAGACCAGAACAAAATATTTCAACATTACTGCCGGCCATCAAATAGATGGCAAACAACTAGCACTGAATCTGTCAGTGCTTCTGAAGAAGGGTCTCGACCCGATACATCACCCATTCCTTCTCTCCAGAGATGCTGCCTGTCCCGCTGAGTTACTCCAGCCGTCTGTATCCATTTTCAGTGTTTCTTGATTTTCAGCACTACTCCCAACAACCCACTATCCCACACAAAAACCTTACAAGCCACCTATCAGAAGTGTTTAGTTAATAGCCCCAATTTATTAATCTACTTCTCAACAGCTGGGATCAAGAGCATGTTAAGGCAAGTGCCATGACTTCTGCTGGGCATTGCTAATGCAAATTGCTCAGAGCAATCCTCCTGTGACTGTCGAGGTCACAGAAGAGTGTCAGAATGCTAACATTGTTTGACATTACAAGGTTGTGGAATATATTTGATAACCTCACAAATAACTCAATTCTCTTTTGATGATGTTTGAAAATAATTCACCCTTGGCAATTCATAGCAAAGATGAAAATCAAGTTCTAACATCAAACGTTATAATTGAATAATAATAGACTACCTATATCTTCTGCCCTTCAGCTGGAACGATGAAGTAGCGAGAGAGAAGGGCCTCTGAACAATGTTGTGCGGTTGCATGAGAAAATTAAGTGGCACCTTCCAAATGGTTTCCAAGAGCCATTGTCAGCTGTAATCCACACATTCCTGGCAGCATGACAGAATTCTGTATTTTACAGATCAAAAGGCCAAATTAAATAGCAGTGGACCTAGTTCAATGGTGAAATGATGGGCGATACAATCTTTCTCCTTAGAGGTGAAATTAAGTTGGTATCGGACAGCATGGTGCACTCAGTAAAAAGGATGAAATCAGTAATGTTAGCAATTTCAATGCACCTGTGGAAAAGTTGCTGCTTTTACCCCAACTCTCTAACAGCATTTTACTGTTTTGGCATCAAAAATTACATCACTAAAAGTAAGAAGAAATAAATGATATCTGAATAAAACAAACTCAAAAGATCACAAGCCATGACGTTAATAAAAAAATAAATAAAGCAACTTATTGTGGCTGACTTAAAATCATTGTTCCCAAGTTTTCTGCGATAATCTTGTCGCTTCCAGAATTTGTTATGAAAAGATAAGAGAACACCAAAGGAAATCCCAAGGCTTAAACTGACAGAGCCAAAGCAGAGAGCCAAAGGCTAGGACATTAATATTTAAGCTAGAAAATAATAAAGTAAATCACTGATTACATCTTTCCCTGCTGAGGGGAAACTGGATCACTTTAGTGCATTACAACCTAAAATGCAATCTAAAGGTTCAGATCAGGTTATAAGCGGCGAGGGTAAGGTTGTATTTAGTTATCAGCTGCATCATGCTTTAAGATACATTGTAAATTCACTCAAAGCAGCCCTTTCAGAGTGGCAGGGTTGGTGTCATAGTGATGGTTGCAAACTGATTCAATTTAGTTTAGTTCAAAGATACAGCTTGGAAACTGGCCCTTCAGCCTACCAAATCCACACCAACCAATGATCACCTGTTCAGTAATTCTATCATCCACATTAGGGACAGTCTACAGAAGCCAATTAACCTACAAACCTGCAGGGAAACATAAAGAAAAAAATAAAAACAACAGTGATGGAAACCAAAGTCTGTTAAATTGATAACTTATTGAAGAATTAAGAAATTCATAAAAGTATAAATAATTTGTCTCTGCATAATGCTATCCTTATGACACTATAAGGGCAGTACAGTGGCACAGATGTAGTTGCTGCCCTACAGAGCTAGAGTCCCATGTTTGATCCTAACGACTGGTGCAGTCAGTACGGAGTTAGACAATAGACAATAGACAATGTGTGCAGGAGTAGGCCATTCGGCCCATCGAGCCAGCACCACCATTCAATGTGGTCATGGCTGATCATCCCCAATCAGTACCCCGTTCCTGCCTTCTCTGCATATCCCCTGACTCTGCTATCTTAAAGAGCCCTATTGAGCACTCTCTTGAAAGTATTCAGAGAACCGGCCTCCACCGCCCTCTGAGGCAGAGAATTCCACAGATTCACCACTCTCTATGAGAAAAAGTGTTTCCTCGTCTCCGTTCTAAATGTCTTACCCCTTAAACTGTGGACCCTGCTTCTGGACTCCCACAACATCAGGAACATGTTTCCTGCCTTTAGCGTGTCCAAACCCTTAACAATCTTATATGTTTCAATTATATCCTCTCTCATCCTTCTAAACCCCAGAGTGTAGAAGCTCAGCCGCTCCATTCTCTCAGCATATGACAGTCCTGCCATCCCTGAAATTAACCTTGTAAAACTACGCTGCACTCCCTCAATAGCAAGAATGTCCTTCCTCAAATTAGGGGACCAAAATTGCTCACAATACTGCAGGTGTGGTCTCACTAGGGCCCTGTACAACTGCAGAAGGACCACTTTGCTCCTATACTCTACTCCTCTTGTTATAAAGGCCTACATGGCATTCACTTTCTTCACTGCCTGATGTACCTGCATGCTTACTTTCATAGACTGATGAACAAGGAGCCCCAGATCCCGTTGTACTTCCCCTTTTCCCAACGACACCATTTAGATAGTAATCTGCCTTTCTGTTTTTTATACTAAAATGGATAACCTCACATTTATCCACATTAAACTTCATCTGCCATGCATCTACCCACTCCCGCAACCTGTCCAAGTCATCCTGCATTCTCATAGCATCCTCCTCACTGTTCACACTGCCACCCAGCTTTGTGTCATCTGCAAATTTGCTAATGTTACTTTGAATCCCTTCATCCAAATCATTGATGTATATTGTAAATAGCTGCAGTCCCAACACCGAGCCTTGCGGTACCCCACTGGTCACCGCCTGCCATTCTGAAAGGGACCCGTTAATCCCTACTCTTTGTTTCCTGTCTGCCAACCAATTTTCTATCGATGTCAGCACTCTACCCCCAATACCATGTGCCCTGATTTTGCCCACTAATCTCCTGAGTGGGACCTGATCAAATGCTTTCTGAAAGGTACACTACATCGACTGGCTCTCCCTTGTCCATTTTCCTAGTTACATCCTCAAAACATTCCAGAAGATTAGTCAAGCATGATTTCCCCTTCATGTTGACTCGGACCGATCCTGTTACTGCTATCCAAATGTGTGGCTATTTCATCTTTTATAAT
This sequence comes from Okamejei kenojei, assembly GCA_035221665.1. Lineage (NCBI taxonomy): Eukaryota > Metazoa > Chordata > Chondrichthyes > Rajiformes > Rajidae > Okamejei > Okamejei kenojei. The sequence goes on along the minus strand of CM069131.1, from coordinate 143,243,782 downwards.
TGACTCCAGCATCTTCCTCACCGCCGATGTCAGGCTAATTGGTCTATAATTCCCTGTTTTCTCTCTCCCGCCTTTCTTTTTTATGTTTTTTTTTGTTTGTTTTTGTTTTTTTTTGTTAGAAGTACAGTGGTGTAGTACTTAAGTACCTAATACATACATACATATTTCCATTCTTGTACAACTTCGTACTTTTATAATAAAAGAACAGTGAGAGAAAAAAGAAATAAAGAGTGTCGGAATAGATAGACAAGCGAGTAGAAACAGATAGCCAAAGAAATACAGGACCGAGATAAGAGCTAAAAAGATTGAAAGGAAAGGAGAAAGTAAAGGAAAGAGAGATTAGGAGAGATCTTCCTATTTCATATTTTTGCCAATCCGTCACCCGGTTCTAAACCATTTAATTTCTTATGTTGCACCATCTGCTTGTAAAAAGTTGATAAAAGGTGACCAAGTCTTTAAGAATAGGTCTACTTTGCCTAGTAGGAGGAATCTCATTTCTTCAAGGTGTAGCATTTCAGACATGTTTGAGATCCACATTTTGAATGTTGGCGTGGTAGCGTTTTTCCAAAATTTGAGTATAAATTTTTTTGCTGTTATTAGACCGTAATTAAGAAAAGCTTCTTGGAATATCGTTAGTTTACTTCCCTCTTCCATTGATCCAAAGGTAATCTGTATTGGGGTTCAATTTTGTGTTAAATAGTTTTGTAAAAATTCCAAAAATGTCATTCCAAAATGTATACAGTTTTGTACAAGAGACAAAGGAATGTGCTATAGTGGCATTTTGAGTTAAACATTTGTCGCAGATGGGGGAATCTCCCGCCTTTCTTAAAAAGTGGTATAACATTAGCTACCCTTCAATCCACAGGAACTGATCCTGAGTCTTTAGAACATTGGACCTTGTATGTTCACCCTGTGATTGTGTGGGTTTTCTCCGGGTACTCCAGTTTATTCCCACATTCCAAAGACGTACAGGTTTGTAGATTAATTGCCTTCAGTAAGATTGTAAATTGTCCCTAATGAGTAGGATAGTGCTAGTACACAGGGTAATCACTAGTCGGTGCAAACCTGGTGGGTCGGGGGGCCTGTTTCCACACTATATCTCCAAGTCTAAAGTAAAGATTTTATTGGGCTAAATGCAGGCAGGTGGGGCATCTTGATCTGCATCTTGGTTAAATTTACTAAAATGTTTGCTCCTTCGTGGTGCAATCCATCAGTTCATTTAATAACATATTAAGGTCTTCAAGAGCCAGCTGGTCTTTTTACAGCATCAACTAAGTGCCTGTTGTCTTCGTGCTCAGTTTCACATTGATGCCCCGCCACTTCCAATAGAATACTGTGTTACACCACTAAACTATCCAACTGGATGTTCCAGACAGATAAGACAAACTAAAAGTTATGCAGTGCAAATACGAGTGAGGCTATGTTTGGGGTTCAATCAAGTACCAAATGTAGCCCTTCTTTTATCCATTTCCAGACAACAAAAATGGACACTTTTATTTTTAATTTCTCTTCTATTATTTTCAGTTAAAGTATAACATTCACTGAGATCATTCTCAGGTAATTATTTTCATAGAAAGTTTTTAAATAAATCCATCAACATTGGCAGCTGATGAAAGAATATAAAACCCCAATACTCCTATATAAAAGAGTTAGATATCAGCAGTCCAAATGGTCGAGATCCCAGAAATCACAATGGTCTGCAGCTGGATTATGAGAAACTGGTCACAGTCACCGGGGAGCATCAATCACCTGGAAAGAAGATCGAAGCAGTCACTGTCATTGTACAGAGTGAGCAGTGATAGCTGATGTAATATCACATTGTACAATGTCAGGTCCAGCACCATAAAGTCTCATTAGAGCAGTTGCACGTACAATAACAAAGCACCCAGGGAATAATTACAAGCAAAATCCTGTCCAAAGTAAACCACGTCACATTAGTGAAAGCTAAAACAACACATTATCATGGAAAGTATTGACTGGCTGCATTATTTTTGCAACGCGTCTTTCCCTGCTCTAATATTGAATTATTTTTTTCTGTGTGAAACAGTAAAACTGTTTCCAAAAGCAGACAATAAATATTGTGCACCAAGTACTGATAGCCTACGGCACTGGTTTCAGAGGCTGATCCTGAAATGTTTTAGGTTAATCAACTGCATATAGGTTAAAAGTGACATATGTACAGTGCTAATGAATTAATTCAGTAATTAGTGACAGTTCAGACTGTGCATCACAAATGATAGCATTTTGAATGAATAGTATGAACAACCAGTCATGGTACATGTAAGTAATAACGACATAGGTAGGAGAAGGGATGGGTTCTCAGCAACATGAGTTTAGAAAACTAGGTAGTTATTTAAAGTCCAGAAATTCAAAGATTGTGATCTTTGGATTTTTTTCTGGTACCATAAACTAGAGAGTATAGGAGTAGAAGGATGGGCCAGATGAATGTGTGTAGTAGAGCATAGAACACAAAACAGTACAGCACAAGAACAGGCCTTTCAACTAACAAATATGTATGTCAAACATGATGTCCAGACCGTCACTTACCTACCGCTAGTAACACATATCCCTCCATTCGCTGCTTATCCACATGCTTTCCAAAAGTCTTTGGAAATGCCACCAACATATCTGCTTCAGCCACCGGTGCCCGGCAGCGCATTCCAGGCACCTACCATCCACTGGGTTACAAAAATTGCCTCTCCAATAGAATCTTTTCCAATAGCGTCCCTTCCATTGCCGTAAGGCTTACTGATCTATAAATCCCTGGATTCTCTCTATTTCCTTTCTTAAATGAAGCAACAACATCAGCTACTCTCCAGTCCTGTGGAACCTTGGCTCTCGCTAGAAAAGATGCAAAGATCTTCATCAAGACTCCCACAATCTTCTCTCTTACCTCTTTCAATAACCTGGGATAGAGCCTACATTAATTACCTACATTAATGCTCTTCAAAACCTTCTTCCTTCCACGGAGGAATGTGTTGGCCTTGAGCTCTTGAGCTCTTTGAATCCATCCTAGTGTTCAGATAGAGTTACAGTCATATAGCACAACTTCGGCCCAACTTCTCTATGGTGACAAAGATAATGTTTAATGTTTTACGTGTCATTTAATGTTTTATGTGTCATTCCTAACTGTCACTGTATGTCATGTTGTCACTTGTGAGTGGAGCACCAAGGCAAATTCCTTGTATGTGAATACTTGGCCAATAAACCTATTCATTCATTCATACCCCATCCACACTAGTCCCGACTACCTGTGTTTGGCCCATATCGCTCTTAACTTTTCCTATCCATGTACCTGTCCACATGTCTGCTGAATGTTGTTATAGTACCTGCCTCAACTCCCTCCTCTGGCAGCTCATTCCATATAAACACCAATTCTGTGTAAAAAATGTGTACTTACCGGCAAGTAAATGCCTCTAACCTACCTTTGCTAGTACCCCTCTTACGTTAATGAAAATGGCCTCCCTTCTCTTTCTTAAGTTTAGTTTAGTTTAGATATACAGCTTGAAAACAAGCCCTTAGACCCACCGAGTCTGCATCGACCAGCGATCCCCGCACACTAACACTATCCTACACACATTAGGAACAATTTACACTTATGCCAAACCAATAAATCTACAAACCAGAAAGTCTTTGGAGTGTGGGAGGAAACTGGAGAAAACCCATGTGGTCACGGGGAGAATGTACAAATGCATACAGTCAGCACCCATAGTCGCGATCGAACCCGGTTCTCTAATGCTGCAAGCGCTGTAAGGCAGCAACTCTACCGCTGCGGCAACGTGTTGCCCTGGCTCATTCCTAATCTTTCAATAACCAGGTTAAAATATACTAAGCAATGGGCACAATCTTCAAATGATCCCCCACTGTCTAGTGAATGCACTAGACCAGCTGCATTCCCCAAGATATAGGCCCAGCGGTTTTCCTTCCCCTGTTGAACTAATGTGAGTTCCATTCCATTAGACAGTCCACAGCCACACTGGGATTGTTGATTTAGTCCTTTCACAGCATTGCCAAGACTACTACAATGTATGTGTAACTGCACCTTTGCAGAAATTAACTTTAACTTTTATTCTGAGCTTTCTTGGTCAGTCTGCAGTTCTTGATAAATTTGATGTAACATTTTGCTGAAACTGGATGACCATTTCTACCTTTACTTTTCACCCCGTTGCCATTAAGAGAAATCCAATCCAGCATATCCATTGTAAAAGGTTAAAACTATTTGATTTTCCATCTGCTGTGCTTATAAGAGCTGTTTTTGTAATTGCCATGGTTAGCAGCTCCAGAATCGGCTTAAGACTCGTGTGAGGAATAGATCAGGTAAATGAGCAGTCTCATGCCCAGAGTAGGGGAATCGAGTACTAGGAGACATAGGTTTAAGGTGACGAGGGAAAAGATTTAATAGAAACCTGATGGGTAACTTTTTTACACAAACGTGGAGGGTATATGGAACAAGCTGCCAGAGGAGAATGTTGAGACAGGTTCTATCACAATGATTAAGAAACATTTAGACAGTTAAATGGGTAAGACATTTAGAGGGATATGTGCCAAACGCAGGCAGGTAGGACTGGTGTAGATGGAACATGTTGTTCAGTGTGGGCAAGTTGGACCAATGGGCCTGTTTCCACCCATATATGATTCTAAATAATGTGGAGTGGCATTCTCCTAGAGAGTGCTCCAGCAGAGCCAAACAAACAGGAAAATCAGAAAAACTACAGATACTGGAAATTTGAAAAAAAAAGCATAAAATGGTGGAAACATTTCCAAGAAAAACAAAATTTCTAACATCCAAGACACTTTATCAGAACCTTTCCTCAGAACAGTGGCGGAACTACAAAGGGTCGAGGAATTGAAAAATTAACTATTTATCTTTCCACAAATGCTGACTGATCTGCTGTCTTTCCAGTGTTTTTGGCTTTTATATTTAAACCTGAAGGCCTGTCTGTTGTTTAAATGAAAGTTAAAGATGTTGAAATTTGTATGATCATTATGAGAATATTCTTCTGCTTGCTGACCAAGATTACCTTCTCAACCACTGCTATCAACATGAGATTAGTTGAAAACAGAAATTTGAGGAAACATTCAGCAAGGTTAGAAAATCAGCAGATTATGAGTAATGGGGAGAAAAGAGGGGCTCTGTCTGTCATGGTATAAAGTCAAAGTCAAAGTCAAAAGAGTTTATTGTCATGTGTCCCTGACAGGACAATGAAATTATTTCTTTGCATAGCACAACAGAACATAGTAGGCATTGACTACAAAACAGATCAGTGTGTCCATATACCATCATACACGTAAATACACGCATGAATGAATAAATTGATAAAGTGCAAATAACAGATAAAGGGGTATTAATGTTCAGAGCTTTGTCCGAGCCAAGTTTAATAGCCTGATGGCTGTGGGGAAGTAGCTATTCCTGAACCTGTTTGTTGCAGTCCTCAGGCTCCTGTACCTTCCACCTGAAGGTAGCAGGGAGATGAGTGTGTGGCCAGGATGGTGTGGCTCCTTGATGATGCTGCCAGCCCTTTTGAGGCAGTGACTGTGATAGATCCCCTCGATTGAAGGAAGGTCAGAGGCGATGATGGACTGGGCAGTGATTACTACCTTTTGTAGTCTTTTTCATCTCCAGGGCGTTAATGTTGCCGAACCACGCCACGATATGACTGGTCAGCAAGCTCTCTACTGTGCACTTGCAGAAGTTAGAGAGAGTCCTCCTTGACAGACGGACTCTCCGTAATCTTCTCAGGAAGTAGAGGCGCTGATGAGGTTTCTTAATAATTGCATCTGTGTTCTCGGACCAGGAAAGATCTTCAGAGATGTGCAGGCCCAAGAATTTGAAGCTCTTGACCCTTTCAACCATCGACCCGTTGATATAAACAGGACTGTGGGTCCCCATCCTACTCCTTCCAAAGTCCACAATCAGTTCCTTGGTTTTTCTGGTGTTGAGGGCCATGTTATTGTGCTGGCACCATATGGACAGTCGCTCGATCTCTCTTCTATACTCTGACTCATCCTCATCAGTGATACGTCCCACAACAGTGGTGTCATCAGCGAACTTGATGATGGAGTTCGCACTATGACTGGCTATGCAGTCATGAGTATGGAGTGAGTAGAGCAGGGGGCTGAGCACACAGCCTTGATGTGCTCCCGTGCTCCCGTAAAGAATTGTGAATGTAGCCCAGGCCATCACACAAACCAACCTCCCTTCTATTGATTCCATTTATACCTCACGCTGCCTCGGCAAGGCCAGCAGCATAATCATGAATGAATCACACCCTGGCCATTCCCTCTTCTCCCCTCTCCCATCAGGCAAAAGGCACAGAAGTATGAAAATGCGCACCACCAGATTCAGGGACAGTTTCTTCCCAGCTATAATCAGGCAACTGAATCATCCTACCACAACCAGAGAGCAGTGCTGAACTACTATCTACCTCTTTGTTGTCCCTCAGACTATCGTTGAACAGACATTGCTGGCTTTACCTTGTACTAAACGTTATTCCCTTATCAGGTATCTATACACTGTAAAAGGATTGAATGCAATTATGTATAGAGTCTTTCTGCTGACCGGTTAGCACACAACAAAAAGCTTTACACTGTACCTCGACACATGTGGCAACAAGTTAAACTGAACTGAGGAAAGAATCAAATACACAGGACAAGATGTTAAGAAGTCCCTTGTGCCAGTAGGTGGGGAGCATTTCACGACATTCATTGATTGCTGAGAGTGGTAGACGCTCAACATCGGGGGGGGGGGGGATACGTATACGTATATCTTGGCCTGGGTAACCTTCAGGACAGTTGGGCACAGGACACATCATCAGTAGTGTACCCTTGCATCACTGGGTGTTTCGGCCTTTTAACACTATACACCCTCCACAAGGGCGGCCCGCTGCAGGATGATCAGCCCTCAGCGCGTGTCCCGTGTCAAACTGCCTCAAAGATTCACCATGACGTACTTGGGGCCCAGCATGGGTCTTTCCGCTTGAGCCAAATCCAACGGCTGCTTCTTTCAGCCGCGTCTGAGAGTGATCTTATGGTCTTCCGCAGAGCCTGACCGTGGATTCCAAGCTCCTTCAGCAGTCTGATGGTAGATGACGCAACAAATCCTCTGCATCCCACTTCAACTGGATAGACTTTGGTGTTCCAGCCACGCTGCGTTGCCTCTGCTGCAAGCTCTGCGTAGCGCAGCTTCTTACGCTCATAGGCCTCCTCAACAGAGTTCTCCCATGGAACTGTGAGCTCTATGATGTAAGCAGTCTTCTCTGAAAGGGACCAGAACTGGTTCCAAATAGCTCAGTTCACAAGTCACAAGAGTTTCTCATTAACAAATCCTCACTGCCAACAGTTGGTCAATCACCAAATCTGGCCTGAGGTTGGGTGAAGCAATTTCAGGTGGAAAGATTAGTTGTCGGCCGATGTCCGCCAGCATCCTCCAGTCATGGGCCCTGCATAGGTTTCCTTCTTCTGATCTGGTGGAAGGATGTTTAAATATAGATACAATTTTCAATATCTATTTTTATTTGTTTTTCAGCATCTGCACTGATCCGCTTCCACGATGCTGTACTTCTCACTTGATTATCTTTGTCTGACTAATTCCTTCTCTACTTTAATTAATTTCCTTCTCTTCACACATCCTCTTTGCTGATCATCTGTATAAGGGATTATTCATGAGGTAAAATATTACATAAAAGCAGCAGCCATTAATTCAAAACAAGTAGTCTTCACAATATCTGTTTTAATGTACATTACAAACAGACTGATTGCATATGCATCAGCTAGAGGTAAGACGATGGGGGATGTTAATTGACAACATCAAACCAGAAATCTTCAACTTGAGTTATTTCACACCATTGTGATAGAGATAAAGGAAGCCTCCAGATCAGACTTATTTTGTCATTTGGCGCAACAAACATGCTCATAGCAATTTTATCAATATGGCAATAATTAAGGTATATGTGTATCCAGAAAGTAAGCCCCTCAGAACAATAATTTTGGGTGTAGGAACGAACTGCAGATGCTGGTTTAAACCAAAGATAGGCACAAAAAGCTTGAATTTTGGGTTGAGACACTTCTTCAGTCTGGTCGAGACACTTCTTCAGACTGGTGAATTTTGGGTGTCTCGGTTACCCGGCATCGGGAGCTTTTGACCATCAACATGAATTACCTTGAACTATCAAAGGTGTTGAAATAGTCAGAGGTGTCTTGTCAGCTACATTGTAAATATGCAATTCACTGGAATGTTTGGTCAGACTCAAAATATCAATGTAAATAGTATCATTGTAGCTACTGAAATTGTAATGAACCACCTGCTGTTATCTTTGAGTATAAAGACTTGATGCACTTTGAATTTGGGAAATTCCATTGAGAGTCACCAAGCGAATGTGTGTTTCTCTTGATATATTGTCTTCCAACAGCTTCAGCTTCCAAATAGCTCAGTTTACAAGTCATAAGAGTTTCTCATTAACAAATCCTCACTGCCAACAGTTGGTCAATCCCTAAGATAGATACAAAATACTGGCGTAACTCAGCAGGACAGGCAGCATCTCTGGAGAGAAAGAATGGGTGATTTTTCGGGTTGAGACCCTCCTTCAGACTAATTAGGGATAAGTCAATATGTAGATTTCATCTATGTTCGAAACACTACACTTGGAAGATCTGAGACTCCTACTAGCAGGAAAATAAGACTGTTTCTATAAGATGTGGTCTGCATTTATAAATCTATTACAAGGATAAGGTGCAAGAATACCTCAAAAAAGTACCGGTGTCGGGTCTTGGTAAAGGGCGAAGAAAAATTGTTGAGTTGGTAGATTCCTTTTGCGAGATATTTATAATAAAGTAACTGGCTTTTCTTTTTTTTTTCTCTATTTTTTCCTTTTTTTTCCTCTCCAGGGTCTATCTCTTAATTCCCGTTTCTAACTCTTCAAGGGTTTCCTTTCCCTTTGTCATGCTTTTGCACTTTCACATCTCTTTTTCACTTTTCTACTTTCTATGCTGCTATTTTTCTCTCTATTCTCTCTTTTCTAAAGCCTTAAAATAAAAAAAAATTAAGGGGTACAATGACTGTAATACAATACAAGGGATGTACACTGATGTAACTGACAGTACTGCTAATAAATACACATTTTAAAAATAAATAAATAAATAAATAAAAATAATAATAATTAGGATAAGGGAAACGAGAGATATAGACGATGATGTAGAGCGATAAAGAACATGAAAGATATGCAAAAAGTAACGACGATAAAGGAAATTGGCCATTGTTAGCTGTTTGTCGGGTTAACAATGGCTTGTTTCCTTTATTATCATTACTTATTTCCAGAATCTGCAAATAGTTGTTATTTATGAGATTATTATTAAAAGACGTCTTTCACACCTTTAGTAAATCACTAAAAGAGTATTTTTTTCCACAGGGAGTTTTAAAGTTTAGTTACTGTGGTAAGGTTTCAATATTGATAACTGTTGACACACGGAACTGCAGGTGTTGGTTTACAAAAAGAGACACAAAGGATGGAGTAACTTGACGGGCCAAGCAGCGTTTCAGGTAGCGAGGAGAAAGCAGGAAGAGAGGAGGGGTGGGGGAGAGGCAGATAAGTGATGAGTAGATATAGGTCAGGGAGGGCTGACAAATGAATAAGCAAAGGCCAGAGATGAAAAGAAGACAAGAAAACAAAAGTCTGTGAGATAAGGAAAGGAGAGGAGTGAAAGGGATAGCCAGAGAAAGGGAGTCAGAGGAAACCCTATGTGTAAGAAGGAACTGCAGATGCTGTTTTAAACCGAAGATAGACACAAATAGCTGAAATAACTCAGCAGGTCAGACAACATCTCTGGAGAAAAGGAATTAAATTACGTTTCGGTTTGAGACCCTTCCTCAGCCTGAAGGGTCTCGATCCGAAACATCACCTGTTCCTCTTCTCCAGAGATGCTGTCTGAACCGTTGAGTTACTCCAGGTTTTTGTGTCTATCTTCAGAGGAAACTCTATCCCTGGATTCACATTTCACCCCTCTCCTCTCCTTATCTCACAGCCTTTTGTCTTCTTTACCCTGGAACCAGAGGTGTAACATGTTTGTCTCTGGAACTGCCGTGCTATAATGTTAAGAACAATAATCTGCACTCTATCTTTCCCTTCCTATCACTCTGCCTATTGTAATTGTGTTTACGTATAGTATTATCATATTTGATAAGATATCATGCAAAACAACATTTTTACTATACGTGGCTATAAGAAACCTAAATCTAAACTGTTTGGACAGATATATTTATCGAGATACAGAGAGGCTTAGAGAAGAAATTCCAGACCTTGGGCAGTTAAAAAAAAACTCTACCAAGTGTGGAGCAATTAAAATTCAGAAGTTGTAAGAAACGCTAGATGTTGAAGATTTATAGAGGTGGAGGAAATTACAAAGAGAGGGAATAACATCCTTGTCAAAACTGCTGGATAACAAGTTTGAACTTCCTCTTGACTACCAAGAAAAGCACTTAATTGGCATTACATCATTGAACAGTGGTAGTTGGGGTGCTCAAGATGGCTTTTGACATATTGGCCTTGTCAGAGTATTGAGTATAGTGGTTGGGAGGTCATGTTACAGTTGTATAAGATATTGGTGAGGCCGCATTTGGAGTACTGTATTCGGTTTTGGGCACCATGTTATAGGAAAGATATTGTCAAGCTGAAAAGAGTGCGGAGAAGATATACAAGGATGTTACCAGGACTCAAAGGTCTGAGCTATAGTGAGAGGTTGAGTAAGCAGGACTGTGCAAGTGCAGGAATAGAATATAGAAACATAGAACATAGAAATTAGGTGCAGGAGTAGGCCATTCGGCCCTTCGAGCCTGCACCGCCATTCAATATGATCATGGCTGATCATCCAACTCAGTATCCTGTACCTGCCTTCTCTCCATACCCCCTGATCCCTTCAGCCACAAGGGCCACATCCAACTCCCTCTTAAATATGGCCAACAACCTTCTGTGGCAGAGAATTCCACAGATTCACCACTCTCTGTGTGAAAAATGATTTTCTCATCTCGGTCCTAAAAGACTTCCCCCTTATCCTTAAACTGTGACCCCTTGTCCTGGACTTCCCCAACATCGGGAACAATCTTCCTGCATCTAGCCTGTCCAACCCCTTAAGAATTTTGTAAGTCTCTATGAGATCCCCCCTCAATCTTCTAAATTCCAGCGAGTACAAGCCGAGTCTATCCAGTCTTTCTTCATATGGAAGTCCTGCCATCCCAGTAATCAGTCTGGTGAACCTTCTCTGTACCCCCTCTATGGCAAGAATGTCTTTCCTCAGATTAGGAGACCAAAACTGTATGCAATACTCACCAAGACCCTGTACAACTGCAGTAGAACCTCCCTGCTCTCGTACTCAAATCCTTTTGCTGTGAATGCCAACATACCATTCGCTTTCTTCACAGCCTGCTGCACCTGCATGCCTACTTTCAATGACTGGTGTACCATGACACCCAGGTCTCGTTGCATCTCTCCTTTTCCTAATCGGTCACCAGTCAAATAATAGTCAACTGTTTTTGCCACCAAAGTGGATAACCTCACATTTATCCACATTATACTGCATCTGCCATGCATTTGCCCACTCACCCAGTCTATCCAAGTCGTTTTCCAGCCTCCTAACATCCTCCTCACAGCTAACACTGCCGCCCAGCTTTGTCTCATCCGCAAACTTTGAGATGTTGCATTTAATTCCCTCGTCCAAATCATTAATATATATTGTAAATAGCTGGGGTCCCAGCACTGAGCCTTGCGGCACCCCACTAGTCACTGCCCGCCATCCTGAAATGGACCCGTTCACTCCTACTCTTTGCTTCCTGTCTACCAGCCAGTTCCCTATCCACATCAATACTGAATCACCAATACCATGTGCTTTACGTTTGTATCCTAATCTCTTGTGTGGGACTTTGTCGATAGCCTTCTGAAAGTCCAGATATAACACATCCACTGCTTCTCCGTTATCCACGAAAGATAAATCATGTCTGACGAATCTTATTGAATTTTTTGAAGATGTAACTACTAGTTACATCTTCAAAAAATTCAATAAGATTCGTCAGACATGATTTGTCTTTCGTAAATCCATGCTGACTTTGTTCAATGATTTCACCACTTTCCAAATGCGCTGCTATCCCATCTTTAATAACTAGCAGTTTTCCCACTACTGATGCTAGACTAACTGGTCTGTAATTCCCTGTTTTCTCTCTCCCTTCCTTTTTAAAAAGTGGGGTTACATTAGCTACCCTCCAATCCTCAGGAACTACTCCAGAATCTAAACAGTTTTGAAAAATTATCACTAAGGCATCTGCTATTTCTATGGCTACTTACTTAAGTACCCTGGGATGCAGCCTATCTGGCCCTGGGGATTTATCGGCCTTTAATCCATTCAATTTTCCTAACACCACTTTCCGGCTAACCTGGATTTCACTCAGTTCCTCCATCTCATTTGACCCGCTATCCCCTGCTATTTCCGGCAAATTATTTATGTCTTCCTTAGTGAAGACAGAACCAAAGTAGTTATTCAATTGGTCTGCCATGTCCTTGTTCCCCATCATTAATCCACCCGTTTCTGACTACATTTGTTTTAACTAATCTTTTTCGCTTCACATATCGATAAAAACTTTTGCCGTCAGTTTTTATGTTTCCTGCCAGTTTTCTTTAATAATCCATTTTCCCTTTCCTAATTAAGCCATTTGTCCTCCTCTGTTGGTCTCTGAATTTCTCCCAGTCCCCTGGTAGGCTGCTTTTTCTGGCTAATTAGTACGCTTCATCTTTTGTTTTGATACTATCCTTGATTTCCCTTGTTATCCACGGATGCGCTACCTTCCCTGATTTTTTCTTTTGCCAGACTGGGATGAAAAATTGTTGTAGTTCATCTATGCAGTCTTTAAATGCCTTCCATTGCATATCCACCGTCAACCCTTCAAGAATCAATTGCCTGTCCATCTTCGCCAATTCACGTCTCATACCCTCAAAGTTACCTTTCTTTAAGTTCAGGACCCGTGTTTCTGATTAACAATTCACTCTCCATCCTAATGAAGAACTCAACCATATTATGGTCACTCTTGCCCAAGGGGCCACGTACAACAAGGCTGCTAACTAACCATTCCTCATTATTCAATACCCAGTCTAGAATAGCCTGCTCTCTCGTTGGTTTAGAAAACTATCCCGCATACATCCCAAGAAATCCACTTCCTCAGCACCCCTTCCAATTTGATTCACCCAATCTATATGTAGATTGAAGTCACCCATTATAACGGTTTTACCTTCATTGCAAGCATTTCTAATTTCCTGTTTGATGCCATCCCCAACTCCACTACTACTGTTAGGTGGCCTGTACACAACACCCACTTGCGTGTTCTGCCCCTCAGTGTTTCGCTACTCCTCTCATATCGATTCCACATCCTCCAAGCTAATGTCCTTCCTTTCTATTGCGTTAATCTCCTCTCTAACCAGCAACGCTACCCCACCTCCTTTTCCTCTCTGTCTATCCCTCCTGATTATTGAATATCCCTGGATGTTCAGCTCCCAGCCTTGGTCACCCTGGAGCCATGTCTCCGTGATTCCAACTATATCATAATTATTAATAGCTATCTGCACATTCAACTCAGTCACCTTATTACGAATGCTCCTCACATTGAGACACAAAGCCTTCATGCTTGTTTTTACAACGCTCTTGCCCCTTTTACAATTATGTTGAAAGGTGGCCCTTTTTGATTTTTGCCCTGGATTTGTCTGCCTGCCACTTTTCACCTTGCTACCTATTGCTCCTATCCTCATTTTACACCCCTCTGTCTCTCTGCTTACACATTTAAGAAACCCTCCACTTCTTATTCTCCGTTTATTATTTTGTTCTTCTTTCCCCCCTACGTGTTGCGTCTGACTGCTTCTCTTCTCTGCCTCCTGCCTCACAAATGGACAACTTGCTTTCTCTATTTGAGTCCCTCCCGCCAACCGATCTAGTTTAAAGTCTCCCCAGTAGCCTTTGCAAATCTCCCCGCCAGGATATTGGTTCCCCTCGGGTTCAAGTGCAACCCGTCCTTTTTGTACAGGTCACACCTTCCCCAAAAGATGTCCCAATGATCCAGAACCTTGAATCTCTGAGCTCTGCACCAGTCCTTTAGCCACGCATTTATCCTCCACCTCGCTCCATTCCTAATCTCACTGTTGCGTGGCACAGGCAGTAATCCTGAGATTGTTACCTTTGTGGTCCTTCTCCTTAACCCTCCTCCTAACTCCCTAAATTCTCCTTTCAGGACCTCCTCTCTTTTTCTACCTATGTCATTGTTACCTATATGTACCACGACCTCTGGCTCCTCTCCCTCCCATTTCAGGATATCTTTTTGGGTGATGGGTGATATTATAGAGGTGTATGAGAACAAGGATCAGATCAGGTAAATGCAGAGTCTTTTGTCCAGTTTAGGTGGATCGAAAACAAGAGGACATCGGTTTAAGGTGAGGGGGGGAAGGTTTTATAGGAACCTGAGGAATACCTTTTTTTACACAAAAGATGGTGTGTTTATGGAACAAGCTGCCGGAGGAGATAATTATCATAACATTTAAGAGACATTTGGACAGGTATATGGGTAGAATAGGTTTTGAAGGATATGGGCCGAGCAAGAGCAGGTGGGACTAGTATAGATGGGCCATGTTTGTCAGCATGGGCAAGTTGGGCTGAGGGACCAGTTTCCACGCTCTATGACTCTATGACTCTGTAACAATAAACAGGTTTCATCCTTCAGTTGAAGTACAATTTATTTTGTGTATTAAAATTTGCTCTCGAGTAGAAGTTAGACTATGAAAGTATGTTAAACTAAAATATCCACTGTTCAGCAGTGAGGTAGAATAGGTGAAGTAGAAGTAGAAACTCAGCACCCAGGGAAGGATGATGTGCATTGAACATGCAGTTTGATTCAAAGTAAGTGTCTGCATTAATGAAGTATGGTAGTTCAAACAGAGCTACCACTTGTTCACTGGGGGATATGCCACCACTTTATTTTGCTAGTTGCTTAACTATTATCCAGTGATCCTGGACAATTTACAATTTATTACTATAAATTGAAGAAAAACAATGCAGAAATCATTGTAAAATATAAAAGCGATTCATCAAAGGGACGGAAGTTTAGGGGTAACGTGAGGGGGAACTTCTTTACTCATAGGGTGGTGGCTGTGTGGTATGAGCTTCCAGCAGAAGTGGTGGAGGCAGGATCGATTTTAACATTTAAAAGTAAAGTGGATAGGTATATGGACGGGAAGGGAATGGAGCGGTATGGTCTGAGTGCAGGTAGATGGGACTAGGGGAAAACAAATGATCGGCACGGACTGGAAGGGCCGAGAGGGCCTGTTTCCGTGCTGTAATTGTTATATGTTATATGGTTATATATCATCACGGATCTCTTATCCCTGCACCATGACACAACTGTATCTAAATACAACTGTATCTAAAGGTAAATAACTACCTTAACACTAAAGTTATTGTTTTTTAAATTTTGACTGTTATCAGATATTCTTCAGTTGCCAGTTGTACAGCAAAGTACAGCAGAAAAACTCACCAAGTGCTGGAGTTACTCAGCGGGTCAGGCAGCATCCTACACTTTTACTTATTCTTAATGCTGACTAAATTTATAGTTGATCTTTCGACAGCAACTGCTCTTTGTTCGTTTGAAGGATATGCACTGTAATACACCCATAATTAGCATATAATTAAGCTAAATCTCCTGCATTTTGGGTAGATAATTATAGGTTTTACTTAACTGAGATTTAAAGTTGATTGGTAAAAACCTGAGTTATGAAGAGACTAAGAGAATATAAATTTAATTGAGAATTAGAGCAATGGCATGTTTTCTATTTCACATGGTATTGACTATTTATATAAATTAACTATGAAAATCAGTGATAGTGTGTCATTTGTTCGTATTTTGCAGAAAACATGTCAAGATTAAACTTGCCTTATTTAAGCTTCCATCCTGCAGCAACATCAAGCAAAAAAAGACTTGAAGTTAAATGTTAAATGTTTCTCCATCACATTGAAATGCATTGAGACGTGAAGTTGCCGGCAAAGCCCTTCAGACAAAACAAAACTCACCACAGGATGTTCTATTTCATTTGCAGAAATATGATTACGGTTCAATATTTTATTTTAACGACTCTGATAATGAACATTATTAATTAACAATGTAGAAACTCATTTGTTTAGGTAGTGATTTTGTTTGAGATTTTAGTAATATTTTTGTAATCATATAATTTTTTGCCTTCTTTTGCTTTCTATTTCGCTCAATATGGACTCTGCATGTCTCTAGAAATTGTATAATGATAAATCAAATCCAAGATATGAACCTTATTTCTCCTTTCACTAATGGTCTTGATCTTCAGTGTTTTCCAGAATTTTATTTTTATTTTCCTTCTGTATTTCATTCATTTGACCCTTCCCTTTTAAAATTTCTTTTTAATCTTTAATCTATACGTCACAGTTTCTGACCTAACCATTATCGAAGGTTCCACAGGAGACGCTGCCTCAAACAAGCAGATTATATCATCAAAGGCCCACAACATCCTGGCCAATTGGTTCAAGAATACCTTCTTCCCTATGATCATTGGGCTCTTGAACTCAACGCACCACTAACCTCAACTAGAAACTATCGACTGTCTTTGGTTGCACAAAGGACTTTGGAGTTATTTTTGCATGAGTATTGGGGTTTTTAATTTATTTAATTTGTGTTGATTATATTTTATCTAAGTGTATTGAGCTTACAGGCCTGTTATGCTGTTGCAAGTAAGTATTTCATTGTTCCATATCAAAACACATAACAATTAAACACTCTTGACTCTTCTAGAATCTCATACAATTTATTTCCTCTTATATTTACTTCCTGGAAGAAATGCGATTGCTAGCCTGGTTAATCCCAGCTCTCATTTCCTGTTCAACATTTTGCATTTTTGGCAACATATATCATAAAACATTGAAACAACTGAACGTCTGAGACAAGATGAACCATCGATCTCTATCTAAACTTTCATCTTGTCTTCTTCCGGTTGGTGTTGTCTTTTTAATTTACGTTTTTTTGCCACGTTACTCACCGTTCTCCTCTGCTGCAATTGCACCAAGTTTTGTTCCGATCGGTGGAATAATACAAAAGTTATTAAAGTTTAAATATCTTCTCTCCTGTCATTTGCCGGGACGGCGACGCCCCTTCCGGCACTCGCTGTCAATCGGGAAGCTGGTGAGTGGAGTCGGGGAAGTCGTTGAGTGGAGTCACTCCCCCCCCCCGCACACCCCCACTCCCGCCATCACACATCACAACCCCCTTCCCCCCTCCCCCTTCTCCTATCCCCCCTTCCCCCCTCCCACTCCTTCCATCCCACCCCCCCCTTCCCCAACACAACTACACACCTCCTTTACCCCTCCCCATTCCTCCCCCTTCCCCCCACACCAACCCACACCACCAACCCCCCTCCCAACACAACCCACCCCCCAACACCACCCAACACCCCAACACCAACCCTCCCCTCCCCACAACACCCCTCCCCCCACCACTCCTCCCCCCAGACACCCCCCTCCTCCCCACACCACCCTCCCTCCCCCATACCACCCCCCATGTCACCCACTCCCCCCATGCCAACCTCCCCCACACACACCCTCCCCCACACACCACCCTCCCTCCCCCACACCACCCCTCCCTCCCACGTCACCCACTCCCCCCCACGCCTACCTCCCCCACACACACCCTCCCCACACAACCCCCTCCTCCCACAGCACCCCATCACCCCACACCACCACCTCCCCAACACCACCCCCACCCCCCCCACACCACCACCCCCCCCCCCGTCGCCCCATCCCCCCGTCCCCCACACCATGCGGGAATATTGCATTGGGGAATGGGTTGCATTGGGAGACCAGGCCTCCCGTGTAGCTGGGACCCAACGGGTCCCACCTAGTCTAGTTACCATTAATTCGCTCTCATAGAAAAATTGTCACCTGATTTTCCTTGCAATTTCTGCCTGAGAAAGAATTTATATTCTTGTATGGCATGAAATGTTGAAGTACTAATTGAATGAAATTATACAGTAGCAATCGACAAGAAACACCACATGGCTCAATTGACACACCTGCAGTGCCGAATTTTGTCAAGCGATGTTCTATGTCTTCTAATCTGAATATAATGTGTAACGCTCTGGCCACCTCCTGATGTTCTCTTTGTTCTCTTGCAAGGTTCCAGGAAGAAACCATACCACCTTGAATAGAAAAACAAATTGAGCTGAATAGACATGCTGCTTTACAATGCTAGAGATCGCAGTTCGATCCTGTCTACGGGTGTTGGGCTGCACAGAGTTTGTACATTTTCCCCTGTGACCACGTGGGATTCCCCCGGGAGCTCCGGTTTCATAGATACATAGATACATAGATACATGATTGAATAGGTTCAGGAGCAGGCCATTCGGCCCTTCAAGCCAGCACCGCCATTCAATGTGCTCATGGCTGATCATCCACAATCAGTACCCCGTTCCTGCCTTCTCCCCATATCCCCTGACTCTGCTATCTTTAGGAACCCTATCTAGCTCTCTCTTGAAGGTATCCAGAGAACCGACCTCTACCGCCCTCTGAGGCAGAGAATTCCACAGATCGTTGGTCATCACGGACTCGGTGGGCTGAAGGGCCTGTTTCCATGCTCCATTCCTAAAATAATAGCTGAAAAATAAAGTGACATTTTGGGACGGGACACTTTCTTCTGATTGATTGTAAGGGGGGTGGGGGGAGAAAGCTGGAAGAGAAAAGGGGCAGGACAAAGCTTAAGTCACAACTCTTCAATCATTTTGGTTCACACCTTCTGTATTTTCATCTCTGGCCTTCGTCCGATCATCTGCCTATCAAAAACCCCTCTCACTGGTATCCAGCTGTTACCTGCCAGGATTTGTCCTGCCCCTACTCTCTTGCATATCTCTTCCCCTCCTCCCCCCACCCCACACAATCAGTCTGAAGAAAAGTCCTGACTTGAAGCATCACCTATCCATACTGTCCAGCGATGCTGACTGGCCCACTGAGTTACTTCAGCATATTGTGTCTTATTTTGTGAACCAGCGTCTGCAGTTCCTTATTTTCAACATGGATACAATTTTTCTCTTTTTTTTGCCTTTCTGCCTGAAGGCAAAAACACAGATTGGGATATATGTAATTGGATAACGTACAACCCAGAGTGCCTTGCCTCTTTATAATTTGTGAACCTGGCCCGTGAATGTCAATGATGGAACTAATCGAAATGGAAAATTGCAGGCCCTGTGCTAACGTCTGTGTAAGTGAACATTGCAAAAAGAGTTCACTGTGCTGGAGTAATGAATGGGAACAAAAGGCTGCTGAGAACGACTACTGTGCGTGACCACGTTTTCAGTTAATGCACCAAACTATTTGTACTACATTATAGCAATGGCCAAAATGATCAGCCTCTGAAAAATGTAATTAGTTTAATTTTAACTGTGACCTGGATTAATTACTTCTTAGCCTTTGCTGTTTGCATGAGGAGTGGGAGTCAGTTTAATTTTCATTGCCCTTGCAAAGAGTTGTGACCATGGACGTGATCAGCTGATAAACATATTTCTGTCACTGGAGGCTTTGACAGTTAAATGTTTAAGCACACGGCGATATGGTGGCGCAGTGGTAGAGTTGCTGCCTTACAGCACCAGAGACCTGGATTCAATCCTGATTAAGGGTGCTGTCTGTCTGGAGTTTGTACATTCTTCCTGTAACCACGTGGGTTTTCTCTGGGAGCTTGGTTTTCCTCCCATACTCCAAAGATGTACAGGTTTGTAGGTTAATTGGCTTTGGTAAAACTGTAAATTGTCCCTGGTATGTAGGGGATCACTGGTCGGTGTGGATTAGGTGGGCCGAGGGCCTGTTTCTGTGCTGTATCTCTAAACTAAACGAAACAAGTGTAGTCCAAATCAGCCAATTTTTATCATTGACAACACCTGCAAAGAGCTAAAATGTGTGTTGCATTTTATTATTGTACCAATGACCTTATTTAGCACATAATATGGGGGACAGAATTGGAGCTATAAATCTTCAATTACTCTACTTCCTGCCATTTTAAGTGGGCTGTTTTTAATGAGACAAGTAAGCATAGGTCAATCATTGGGTTTCATCACTTTTGAAAAGTGTTTTATTGAAGCCATGCACAAAATATTTGACTCACACTAAACAGTTTCACACCGATTGATCACAAAACTGTTGAAATCAATATTAAATTGTGTGGTATTTCACTCACACCATGCAGGTCATGGGGTCAATGCCATTTTCTCTTGTTTGAAACTCATTTGGTGCTGAAATATAATCTGAAAAATCAATCAAGATACACTCAAGTTGACTGGAACTAAACAACTCAAAGCATCTTTAAGATGGTGGAACCACTGCAGAAACTGTAGGAAGGAACTGCAAATGCTGGTTTACACTAAAGATAGACGCAAAATGCTGGAGTAACTGAGCGGGACAGGCAGCATTTCTGGAGAGAAGGAATGGGTGACATTTTGGGTTCAGACCCTTCTTCAGACCTGGCAGCAGCTCTGGAGAAAAGGAATGTGTGATCTTTTGGGTTGAGACCCTTCTTCACACCTGTCAATATCTCTGGAGAGAAGGAATGGGTGATGTTTTGGGTTGAGACCTTTCTTCAGACCTGGCAATATCTCTGGAGATAAGGAATGGGAGATGCTTTGGGTTGAGACCCTTTTTCAGACCTGTCAATATCTCTGGAGAAAAGGAATGGTGATGTTTTGTGTCGAGACCCTTCTTCAGACTGGCAGCATCTCTGGAGAGAAGGAATGGGTGTCGTTTCGGGTAAAGATCAAAGAAGGGTCTTGACCCGAAATGTCACCCATTCCTTCATTCCAGAGACGCTGCCTGTACCGCTGAGATACTCCAGCATTTTGTGTCTGTCTTCACTAAAGAAACTACACAGAGCTATGGGAAGGCCAAAACGTTGTGGGTTTTAGCAGCATTGTAAATAAGTGAATGCCTATTTTAACAAGACATTGGCAGAGCCGCATTTGCAGCATGTTGTTAAGCTGGAAAGAATGCAGAGAAGATTTTCAAGGATAATACCAGGACTCGAGGGACTGAGCTATAGGGAGAGGTTGGGCAGGCTAGGACTTCATTCCTTGTAGTGCAGGAGGCTAAGGGGTGATCTTATAAAAAAATAATAAAATCATGAGAGGAATAGATAGGATGAATTCCACGAGCCTTTTACCCAGGGTAGGGGAATCAAGAACCACAGGACATAGGTTTAAGGTGAGAGGAGAAACATTTAATAGGAACCTGAGGTCAACGTTTTCATTCAGAGGGTGGTGGGTATATGAAACGAGCTGCCAGGGGAGGTGGTTGAGGCAGATAAACAACATTTAAAAAACACTTAGATAGGTATATAGATAGGAAAGGATTAGAGGGGTATTGACCAAATGCGGGCAAGTGGTACTACTGTAGGTTAGATGGGGCACATTGGTTGGAATGGACAAGTTGGGCCAAAGGGACTGACTCTGTGCTATTTTACTCTATGACTCTAAATGAAGCAAGGAGTTATATAGAAACATAGAAACATAGAAATTAGGTGCTGGAGCAGGCCATTCGGCCCTCGAGCCTGCACCGCCATTCAATATGATCATGGCTGATCATCCAACTCAGTATCCCGTACCTGCCTTCTCTCCATACCCCCTGATCCATTCAGCCACAAGGGCCACATCCAACTCCCTCTTAAATATGGTCAACGAACTGGCCTCAACTACCTTCTGTGGCAGAGAATTCCACAGATTCACCACTCTCTGTGTGAAAAACGATTTTCTCATTTCGGTCCTAAAAGACTTCCCCCTTATCCTTAAACTGTGACCCCTTGTCCTGGATTTCCCCAACATCGGGAACAATCTTCCTGCATCTAGCCTGTCCAACCCTTTAAGAATTTTGTAAGTCTCTATGAGATCACCCCTCAATCTTCTAAATTCCAGCAAGTACAAGCAAGTCATTATTTAAATGGTGGCCGATTAGGAAAAGGGGAGATGCAGCGAGACCTGGGTGTCATGGTACACCAGTCATTGAAAGTAGGCATGCAGGTGCAGCAGGCAGTGAAAAAAGCGAATGGTATGTTAGCTTTCATAGCAAAAGGATTTGAGTACAGGAGCAGGGAGGTTCTACTTCAGTTGTACAGGGTCTTGGTGAGACCACACCTGGAGTATTGCGTGCAGTTTTGGTCTCCAAATCTGAGGAAGGACATTATTGCCATAGAGGGAGTGCAGAGAAGGTTCACCAGACTGATTCCTGGGATGTCAGGACTGTCTTATGAAGAAAGACTGGATAGACTCGGTTTATACTCTCTGGAATTTAGGAGATTGAGAGGGGATCTTATAGAAACTTACAAAATTCTTAAGGGGTTGGACAGGCTAGATGCAGGAAGATTGTTCCCGATGTTGGGGAAGTCCAGGACAAGGGGTCACAGCTTAAGGATAAGGGGGAAATCCTTTAAGACCGAGATGAGAAAGACTTTTTTCACACAGAGAGTGGTGAGTCTCTGGAACTCTCTGCCACAGAGGGTAGTTGAGGCCAGTTCATTGGCTATATTTAAGAGTGAGTTGGATGTGGCCCTTGTGGCTAAGGGGATCAGAGGGTATGGAGAGAAGGCAGGTACGGGATACTGAGTTGGATGATCAGCCATGATCATATTGAATGGCGGTGCAGGCTCGAAGGGCTGAATGGCCTACTCCTGCACCTAATTTCTATGTTTCTATGTTTCTAAGTCTATCCAGTCTTTCTTCATATGGAAGTCGTGCCATCCCAGGAATCAGTCTGGTGAACCTTCTCTGTACTCCCTCTATGGCAAGAATGGCTTTCCTCAGATTAGGAGATCAAAACTGTACGCAATACTCCAGGTGTGGCCTCACCAAGACCCTGTACAACTGCAGTAGAACCTCCCTGCTCTTGTACTCAAATCCTTTTGCTATGAATATAGGTTTCAAGAGATAATTTTTAAGTTCAGGATCTGTACAAGGTCAAGTAAAGGGAGCCTTTATTGAACTGGTGGATGTTAGCCAGGATGAGGATACCACAATTACTCTTAGCGGTTCTGGTCAAAGAAAGCAGAATGTTTGGCATGCCATCAGCAGCACCCAAACTCATGGCTAAAAAATGATGACAGTGCCAGGCAAATGTGAAGCAAAACTGCCAGAACTAAAAAAACATGAAACAAAAATATTAGATAATATGGGGGAAAGATTGGCTAGATTTCTGGTGAAATCAGTAATAGATTACATTGTTTCAGATCATATGGTCATATGGAATAGGAGTAGAATTAGGCCTTTCGGCCCATTAGGCCTACTCCACCATTCAATCATGGCTGATCTATCTTTCCCTCCTAACGCCAATCTCCTGCCTTCTCCCCATAAGCCTCAACATTATATCCCTGTTTTTGTACACAAGCCCTCTTGAAATAAATGCTAGCATTGTGTTTGCTTTCTTTACTACCGATTCGGTAGATTGTTCTACCACTGCTTTGGCATTCAAATAGTTTTTACACTTCAACATAAATGTTTCCAATGCAGGAGGAGGCAGCTCACAATAACAAATAACTTTGTTCCTAGATTTATATTCAAAGCACTTGATAAACCCAATGCGATTACAATAATCACAAATCAAGGAGGAGAACTTCTAAACATCATTATAAGTCCTTCCATATTTTGCAGATTCAATACATTATGATGGGAAAGCATTATCCCCTGGTTTGTAATCTTGCCGGTGCTCTCAATGGGGAACAAGGAGTGAAAACAAACTAATCTTGCCAAGGCAGGGGGGGGAAAGATTGGCTGCACACTATGTTTAAGTTGGAATAATATTTTTTTTTTAAATGTAAAGTCCTAGAAATATATAACATAACAGCCAACATTTGAAATAGTAAAACAGATTAATTTCTCCAATATTATCATAACTTTACAATTTCATGACAAATATTGGTCCTTCATTTGGGAAAGTTTGACTGCAATTTACTAATCTGTTATTTATTATTTAAAAAGTAAAATGTGATAAAAAGTAAATATTATTACTCAGCATTTGCATAACCTGTCTAGGCCATCCAGCTCAACAGATCATTGTTTTTGACAAACATACACATTTATTCCATCTCACCTCAGAAAATATGACCTTATTATCAGTCTAGTGACTGCTGATGACAATGCATTGTGCTGGCTGGCTGGTAGTTCTAATGGGAACTGTTGGTGTACAGTTACTCTCATCCTGATGTAGACTGTGAACTGTGAACAAGTAGGATACTAATTGTCTGACACTTGACAAGCAGTATAAAGTAGAGGAATCTGCTTCTCCAATCCTAAATCAGTCTGAACTGAAAAGCTTTGTGGCCAAGTTTGCGGATGATAAGAAAATAGATGGTGGGGCAGGTAGTGTAGAGAAAGCAGGGACTCTGCAGAAGGACTTGGATAGGTTGGGAAGTGGCAGATGGAATATAAGTGGCAGAGAAGTGGCAGATGGAATATAAAGTAGCAAAGTGTGGAATCATGCATTTTGGTAGTAGGAATAAAGGCATAGATTACTTTCTAATTGAGGAGAATCCAGAAATCGGAGGTGGCAATGGACTTGGGAGTGCTGGTGCAGCATTCCCAGAAAGTTAATCTGCAAGTTGAATTGGTAAGGCAAATGCAATGTTAGCATTTATATCGAGAGGGCTTGTATACAAAAACAGGATTGCAATGCTGAGGTTCTATAAGTTGCTTGTCAGGCCGCATTTGGAATATTGTGAGCAATTTTGGGCACCGTATATGAGGAAGGATGTGCTGGCTCTGGAGATGGTCCAGAGAAGGTTTACAAGCGTGATCCCAGGAATTAGAAGTTTAACATATGATGTACATTTGACGGCACTGGGCCTGTACTCGCTTGAGTTTAGAAGAGTGAAGATGTCCTCATTGAAACGTACAGAAGAATGAAAAGCTTGGATCGAGTGGATGTGGTGGTGAATCTGTGGAATTCTTTGCCACAGAAGGCTGTGGAGGTCGTCAGTGGATATATTTAAGGCAGAGATAGATAGATTCTTCATTAGTACGGGTGTCAGAGGTTATGGGGAGAAGGCAGGAGAATGGGGTCAGGAGGGAGCGATAGATCAGCCATGATTGAATGGCGGAGCGGACTTGATGGGACGAATGACGTAATTCTGCTCCTATCACTTATGATCTTATGAATGGGTCATAGACTCCACACATTTAAATAGAACTCCCAGCCTGGAGATTTAAAGGAATCGAGTTGTCTGTGTTTTTAATCTTATTTTGTTTTTTTAAGTTTTTAATTACTTCACATCTCAATATGTTCTAACTAATTTTATTAATTTATTAATTTTGAAAGTAACTATTTTTCATTATTTCCGGCAAGCTTAAGATGTTTAAATGTCTGTGGAAGCTCTGCCTACAGAACTGTTTCTTGTCAGAAGTGGTAAGGCATCAAAAATACATAATTTCAGACTTCGAGTGGGGCGCCGTCGAGTACGGCTGTTGCAGCTGTTCGTCCTTTCAACCTTTTTTTAATTTTTAGTGAGTTAGTGTGTTTTGTCTTGGAGGTCTAGTCTTTTTATGTGAGGGGTGGGGGGGAGAAGGGGGAAACTGTTTTTCTCAGTCCCTACCTGGTCGGAGATGCTCTTTATTCCGAGCCGCATCTTCGCCCCCTCCTCGCAGCCTACCAACGGGACTGGAGCGGTGTTTCCTGCCGGGACTGGCCAGAACTTCAGCAGCGCTGAAGTACCTGCACGGTGCCTTACCGAGGGCCGCCATGTGGTAAGCTCCGGAGTGCAGTGACCGCCGACTCCAACATCGCGGAGCTGTCGTTGCGGAGCGACCAGCCGCGGGCGGCGCTGACTTTTAAACACCGCGGAGTCTGGGATCTCTCGCCGAGATCGCCAGTGTCGGAGCTCCGACCAGCGCGGCCTGTGGACTACGGGAGCCACAGACTCTGGTGGGAAGCAGCCGTTCCAGACACTCCAAGCCGCTGAGAGTGTTCCTCCGACGCTGGAGCTCCATCATCAGGCGAGAGGGCCTGGAACATTGGGCCACCGTCGCGGCGAATGCTGAGGCCCCAATAGGCTTGACCATGGGAGAACAAGAGGAAGAGGACTGGACTATGCTGCCTTCCCTCACAGTGTTAATAAGTGGGGATCGCTGGTCGGTCTGGACTTGGTGGGCTGAAGGGCCTGTTTCCACGCTGTATCTCTAAACTAAACTAAACATAGAAACATAGAAATTAGGTGCATGAGTAGGCCATTTGGCCCTTCGCGCCTGCACCACCATTCAATATGATCATGGCTGATCATCCAACTCAGTATCCCGTACCTGCCTTCTCTCCGTATCCCCTGATCCCCTTAGCCACAAGGGCCACATCTAACTCCCTCATAAATATAGCTAATGAACTGGCCTCAACTACCTTCTGTGGCAGAGAGTTCCAGAGACTCACCACTCTCTGTGTGAAAAAAGTCTTTCTCATCTCGGTCTTAAAGGATTTCCCCCTTATCCTTAAGCTGTGACCCCTTGTCCTGGACTTCCCCAACATCGGGAACAATCTTCCTGCATCTAGCCTGTCCAAGCCCTTAAGAATTTTGTAAGTTTCTATAAGATCCCCTCTCAATCTTCTATATTCTAGAGAGTATAAACCGACTCTATCCAGTCTTTCTTCATAAGACATGCCTGACATCCCAGGAATCAGTCTGGTGAACCTTCTCTGCATTCCCTCTATGGCAATAATGTCCTTCCTCAGATTTGGAGACCAAAACTGTACGCAATACTCCAGGTGTGGTCTCACCAAGACCCTGTACAACTGAAGTAGAACCTCCCTGCTCCTATACTCAAATCCTTTTGCTATGAAAGCTAACATACCATTCGCTTTCTTCACTGCCTGCTGCACCTGCATGCCTACTTTCAATGACTGGTGTACCATAACACCCAGGTCTCGCTGCATCTCCCCTTTTCCTAATCGGCCACCATTTAGATAATAGTCTGCTTTCCTGTTTTTGCCACCAAAGTGGATAACCTCACATTTATCCACATTATACTGCATCTGCCAAACATTTGCCCACTCACCCAGCCTATCCAAGTCACCTTGCAGTCTCCTAGCATCCTCCTGACAGCTAACACTGCCCCCCAGCTTAGTGTCATCCGCAAACTTGGAGATGTTGCCTTCAATTCCCTCATCCAGATCATTAATATATATTGTAAATAGCTGGGGTCCCAGCACTGAGCCTTGCGATACCCCACTAGTCACTGCCTGCCATTGTGAAAAGGACCCGTTTACTCCTACTCTTTGCTTCCTGTTTGCCAGCCAATTCTCTATCCACATCAATACTGAACCCCCAATGCCGTATGCTTTAAGTTTGTATACTAATCTCTTATGTGGGACCTTGTCGAAAGCCTTCTGGAAGTCCAGATACACCACATCCACTGGTTCTCCCCTATCCACGCTACTAGTTACATCCACAAAAAATCCCACATGATTCGTCAGACATGATTTACCTTTTGTAAATCCATGCTGACTTTGTCCAATGATTTCACCACTTTCCAAATGTGCTGCTATCCCATCTTTAATAACTAAAACATACTACTGGATCCTTCTCATTTGAGTCTCAGTTCATTAGGCCAACTGCGGATAAATGCAGGCTGGAGAGGTCATGAAGGTCATTGTTCCCAGTGCCAACCTGAACACAATGGATCAATACATGCAAACAAAAGGAAGTTCAGCATAAAAATATGCAGCTTGCTACATTTTTTTTGAAAATTCATTTCAAAACAAAGAAAAAAGTATCATACATGTATAATCTAAATCGTGCATCTGATAATCTTGGTTATACAGCCATAAGTGATAGGAGCAGAATTAGGCCATTCGGCCCATCAAGTCTACTCGCCATTCAATCATGGCTGATCTGTCTCCCCCTCCTAACCCCGTTCTCCTGCCTTCTCCCCATAACCTCTGACACCCAGACTAAACAAGTCCTCTTGGTGAAGCAAATGGAAGAGCGTGTCCATACTCTGTAAGAATAATCAGGGCTGCCATTTGACAGGTTTTCTCCTTGCTACTACTGCAAACCACCTCTCCTCACCCCCTATTCCACACCCTTATCCACGCTTATCACCAAAGACCTACAGTATCTTGCTGCTGGACTATATGTCTTCACAGACATCTTATCTCTAACCTGGTTTAAGGCGTAAATTGTACACATCTGCCCTCTAGTTTAATGCTACTTAATCTAGTTTTCAGGCTTCATTACTTTTACCAAATTTATGCCTTTTATGATCTGAAAACTATATCATATCACCTGAAACTTATTTTCCTGTGACAAATTAGTCACTTGAGAATTTCTTTATAACTTTGCCTCAATGTCCTAAATCAATCTGGCCAGTCACCTGTGAACATTTCTAATGGGTTTGGGATTAAAAATCTTCAAACATTACTGTGCACCCAGCTGAAATGTTGTAATAGAGAATGGACACGCTGCACTAGGTCTTGGAAGAGAAGCAAATAGGACTCTGCTGAGAAGATCAAGTGGCTTATGAAGAGTCCTAGTGCTTTATCTGCACATAAAGTTAGATGGCGATATGTCAGTGGTGTTTTATATTGAGGTGTTACTTCAACACATTCTGTCTGGAGCCAAATTCTACTGGGGCAGGTAGATATCCTCTTTCAGGAGACTTAAATTAGTCTGAGATAGGTAACCGACTGACCTTTACATGTAAATATGCAGCTCTGATGTGACCACAGTTGTAAGTAATACTTTACTGATGAAGAATAAGGCTGCTTTAAAATATATGGTAATTGATAATCCCTACTTGAACATTGGCCTTTCACACAGTAACTCAGTATTCATATTGATGCGTGATATGAATTGACACACTAAGCTATATAAGCTATTAATATTGACATGTTAAAAAAAAACTAAAGCCTTATGTAATAGCTAACAGCTCTTGGTAAAAGCTCAGGCATTGAAATATCAAGTTCTAAATAGATGTCAGAAAATAACTACACAAAAAGAACTACAAAGAATGAATTCTAACGCTACAGTAAAAAAAATAAAATGTTGGAATGAATGATTTGGCAATGTTTATATTAGAGCAAATGAAACTCCACCCTGTCCTCGCTTTTGGCTTTAGTTAGCTCCTTGTCTCCATGCAGTTATTGGACAATTCAGTACAGGTTCTCTGTACATTATGAATGCCTGAGCTATAGATATTCAGCATGTAGGAATGAGCATTATGGAATGGAACAGAATGGAATACATTATACTTTATTGTTACATGTGATTAGGCACAGTGACATTATTTGATGGATACCCAATGTATACAAATAGCAGCCACCTACTGTACTGACAATGTTACAAAGCACGCCAGCACCTCCTGTTGTTCTCCCCCCCACCTCAGCGGTTCCCCCACGCCGGGTCCCCATTGTCCTTTGTTCCCTCCCCTATTGTCCATCGTTATCCCCCCCACCTCCCTCGCGGTGGTCCCCCTGATCTGGGTGCTCCATTATGAAAACGAGCAGTTTAACAAGGAACTGCAGATGCTGGAAAATTGAAGGTAGACAAAAGTGCTGGAGAAACTCAGCAGGTGCAGCAGCATCTATGGAGCGAAGGAAATTGGCAAAGTTTCGGGCCAAAACCCTTCTTCAGACTGATGGAGGGTGGGGGAGGGGGGGTGAGCGGGGAGGAAAAGAAAAAGGAAGAGGAGGGAGAGCTGAGAAGGGGAGGAGACAGCAAGGGCTACCGGAAATTGGACAATTCAATGTTTATGCTGCTAGGGTGCAGACGGCCCAAGCGGAATATGAGGTGCTGTTCCTCCAAATTCCAGTGGTGCTCACTCTGGCCATGGAGGAGGTCCAGGAAAGAGAGGTTGGATTCGGAATGGGAGGGGAGTTGAAGTGCTGAGCCACCGGGAGGTCAGGTTGGTTAATGCAGTCCAAGCGGAGGTGTTCGGCGAAACGATCGCCAAGCCTACGCTTGGTCTCACCGATGTAGATCAGCTGACATCTAGTGCAGCGGATGCAATAGATGAGGTTGGAGGAGATGCAGTTGAACCTCTGTCGCACTTGGAACGACTGCTACGGGTCTTGAATAGAGTCGAGAAGGCAGGTAAAGCAACGTGTAGCATCTCTTGCGGTTGCAAGGGAAAGTGCCCGGGGAGGGGGTGGTGCGGGAGGGAAGGGAATAATTGACAAGGGAGTTACGAAGGGAGCGCTCTTTGCGGAAAACAGATGGGAGGGAGATGGGAAGATGTGGCGAGTGGTGGTGGCGAAAATGACGGAGGACTATGTGACGGCTAGTGGGGTGAAAGGTGAGGACTAGGGGGATTGTGCCCTTGTTACGAGTGGGGGTATGGGGAGAGAGAGCAGTGTTATGGGGTATGGAAGAGCCCCTGGTGCGAGCCTCATCTATAGTAGGGGAGGGGAACTCCCATTCCCTGGAGAATGAGGACATTTCCGATACCCTGGTGTGGAACACCTCATCCTGGGAGCAGATGCGGCGTAGACGGAGGAATTGGGAGTAGGGGATGGAGTCTTTACAGGAAGCAGGGTGGGAAGAAGAGTAGTCTAGATAGCCATGGTGGTCAGTGGGTTTATAGTGGATGTCTGTCAGTCTATCACCTGCGAAGGAGATAGTGAGGTCAGGAAATGGTAGGGAAGTGTCGGAAATGGTCCAGGTGTATCTGAGTGATGGATGGAAGTTAGTGGTGATGTGGATGAAGTCAGTCAGTTGTGTGTGGGTGCAGGAGGTAGCACCAAAGCAATCCTCGATGTAATGGAGCTAGAGGTCGTGAATGGGGCCCTGGTACGCCCCGAACAAGGATTGTTCGACGTACCTGACAAAGAGGCAGGTGTAGCTGGGGCCCATGCGTGTGCCCATAGCTATGCCTTGAATTTGGAGGAAATGCGAGGAGTCAAACGAGAAGTTATTGAGGGTAAGGACCAACTCCGCTAGGCGGAGGAGAGTATCAGTGGACGGGTATAGGTTGATTCCCCGGTCGAGGAAGAACTGGAGGGCTTTGAGACCATCTTGGTGGGGGGATGGATGTTGTTGAGTGACTGGAAGTCCATGGTGAAGATGAGGGGATGGGGGCCTAGAGAATGGAATGCCCGGAGAAGACGGAGAGTGTCTAAGGTGTCTTGAACATAGGTAGGGATGGATTTAACCAGGGAGGATAGCATGGAGTCAAGGTATGTGGAAATAAGTTTGGTGGGGCACGAACAGGTAGAGACAATGGGTCTTCCAGGACAGTCAGGTTTGTGGATTTTGGGGAGAAGGTAAAATCGGGCCGTGGGAGGCGGGAACGATGAGGTTGGAGGCTCGGGGGGGGGGGGGGGGGGGGGGGGGGCAGGGAGCCAGTCAGTGATCTTGAAAATTGATCTGGCCTTTATAAATCAGAGCATTGATTATAGGAGTAGAGAAGTAATGTTAAAATTGTACATGGCATTGGTAAGACCAATTCTGGGTATGGTGTACAATTTTGGTCGCCTAGGGAAGGGTCAACGATTTAATAAATGGCAACTATGTTACGAAAGGTTGAACAAGTTAGGTCTTTATTCTTTGGAGCGCAGAAGGTTAAGGGGGACTTGATTGAGGTCTTTAAAATGATGAAAGGGATAGACAAGTTGACGTGGATGCGTTTTCCCATTGAGGGTAGGGAAGATTCAAACAAGAGGGCATGACATGAGAATTAGTTTTCGGGTAACGTGAGGGGTACGTGATCTTCTTTACTCAGAGGGTGGTGGCTGTGTGGAATCAGCTTCCAGCAGAAGTGGTGAAGGCAGGATCGATTTTAACATTTAAGAGTAAAGTGGATATGGACATGGAATGGGGGGATGTGCATGGACTTCTGTTGGTTTGCCTGTAATTGTTATATGGTTATATGGTTATCTGCTGGGTGACTGGCATCTCCTACCGGCTGGTAACTCAGTTCACAGCAATATCATTGCATCTTGGAGGGAAATCTGAATAGTTGAGTTAACACCCTGGCTTAACTACATTTCTAACTTGGGAACAGTTTGGATTACAACTAATTCTCATAAGTTCATGGATGGCACAGTGGCACAGTGGTAAAGTTTCTGCCTTACAGCCCCAGAGACCTGGGTTCGACCTTGAATATGGATGCTGTTCATACAGAGTTTGTACATTCTCCCCGTGACCTCATGGGTTTTCTCCAGGTGCTCCGTTTTCCACCCACTTTCCAAAGATGTGCAAGTTTGTAGATTAAATGTGTTCTGTAATTGTCCCTCGTGTGTAGAACTAGTGTACAGATGAGCGTTGGTTGGCACAGACTCGGTGGACCGAAGGACCTGTTTCCATGCTGTACCTCTAAACTAAACTAAAATAAACTAAAAACTAAGATGGAAAACTGTCATTACCATGGGAGGAACTGTGAGACTTTTTGATTTACCATTTTTCAAAAATCTGAGCAGCATTGAATGTTAATTTTTGTAACATCTATGACATGAACATTCATGTTTTCATGTCCTTCAGATTTGACACCTTTGTATTCTTACAACCTTGCTTCAAATCATCTTTCTCATCTTGCAAATGAAATTTGCATTTCAAAGAAACCAATGAAAATGTCATGAAGAAATGTTAGGGTTGTACAAAGAACAAATACTGTTTAAAGTCCTCCACATTCCTCCATGTCCTCTAATTTTGAAAGTTACACGACCGGAAAAATATTTTAAAAATCTCTACGGCAAAAACTTTGGCATTAAGATAGAATCCCCAATTAGAGAGATTATAGATGAAAACCATCCAATGCACATGATCAAATTAAATTAAATACCTCCCATTATAAGGAATGATGATAAAACACACACACACACACACACCGAAATCCTATACTTCCAGTGGCGGATGTCCGCAGGTACTGGAGGACAGAGATGTGTGGTGCGTCCGCCACCGTTCCCATTGGAAACCAGCACCACTACGTTGCTAATGTTTTCAACGATGATGAATTATAACAAGAACTTAAGAAAAGAATCAAGGTAATCAAGCAATCATCTATCTTCGATTTAAACCAGCATCTGCAGTTCCTTCCTACACACAATATTTTGAGTGTTGTGGGGGATGATAATTTTAAATGCAGACAAGCTGAAATGAATTGAGCGTTGAGTTTGCTCCACTTCAAAATCAGCAACAAATCAGTTGGTGGGTAGATTTCAGATTTCAGCTGGAAATTAGCTTGGTCCATGTAAAGGAAACACCATTTGAATAGAGGCAAAACAATACATACATGCTTTGCTGGTCATGTGAAGCTAAAACATTGCAGCCACAGAAACTGGCCTGTGGTAAATGATTGAAGGGTTGTCAAAAGTCTCCGACAGAAATGTTAAAGGGCCTGTCCCACTTAGGCGACTTTTTAGGTGAGTGCAGAAGACTCTGCTCTCACCACATGATCGCCAGATGGTCGCCAGATGTTAGCTGGTGGTCTCTGATGAGTCTCCTTCATGGTCGCGAGGAGTTCCTGCATTCTGAGAACTAGTCGTGGCCTCAGTATGGTTGCCACAAATTTTTCACCATGTTGAAAAATTTTCTGAGACCAAAAATTGGTCGCCATGGAGAAAATCGATACTTTTGTAGTCGTAGCTGTAGTTGTAGTGGGGTCACCATTTAGTTATAGGTAGTTAATCGCCTTTGCTGACCGGACATTTTCATTGGCACATTGGGGGAAAAAAAACATAAGCACGAGTTTTCAGAACCAAGGAGAACCGACCGGTAATGTTAAATGCCCGCCAAACTTCACAGCTGTGTATCTCTGGCTTCTTAAAAGTTGCCTGGCTTCTTAAAAGTGTCCCTGCTCCTTCTTCCCCCTGCTCCCCCCCTTCTCCCCGCCTCTTCCTCCCCCCCTCTTCTCCCCCCTTCTCCCCCTCCCCCCTCTTTTAAAAGGACTTACCGTACACTGTGCTAGCCGTCTTAAGCTTCCTGTTCATCGCAGTGTCTGTATGTATCAGCTTGGCTTTGCACTGTGTGAATTTCAGACAGCGCTCCCCCGCTTTCCCTGGCCCCCCCGTTTTTGCGATGTGTTTGTGTGTGTGTGTGTGTTTGACTCTGACACTCGCTGTTCCACTTCCCGGTTTTTCAACGAGTGCCGCAGACTTGACAGTCGCTGGCAGTCTGCTAAAATATCGCCCAAGTGGGACAGGCCCTTAATTCTATTTTCTCCTTCCACAGCTGTTGCCCAACCTGTTGACTATTTCTAACTCTTGCAATATTCATTATTAGTTTAGTTTAGTATAGTTTAGAAACAGAGCGTGGAAACAGGCCTTGGGACCCACCGAGTTTGTACCGACCAACGATTATGTGTACACTACTCCTATCCTACACACTCGGGACAATTTACAGAAGCCAATTAACCTACAAACCTGCACTTCTTTGGAATGTGGGAGGAAACCAGAACACTAGGAGAAAACCCATGTGGTCACAGGGAGAAAGTGCAAACTCTACACAGGCATCACCTAGAATCATAGAATCATAGAAAATAGGTGCAGGAGTAGTCCATTCGGCCCTTCGAGCCTGCACCGCCATTCAATTTGATCAAGGCTGATCATCCAAGTCAGTGTCCTGTACCTGCCTTCTCTCCATACCCCCTGATCCCTTTAGCCACAAGGGCCACATCTAACTCCCTCTTAAATATAGCCAATGAACTGGCCTCAACTACCTTCTGTGGCAGAGAATTCCACATACTCACCACTCTCTGTGTGAAAAAAGATCTTCTCATCTCGGTCCTAAAAGACTTCCCCCTTATCCTTAAACTGTGACCCCTTGTTCTGGAGTACCCCAACATCGGGAACAATCTTCCTGCATCTAGCCTGTCCAACCCCTTAAGAATTTTGTAAGCCTCTATAAGATCCCTCCTCAATCTCCTAAATTCCAGCGAGTACAAGATGAGTCTATCCAGTCTTTCTTCATATGGAAGTCCCACCATCCCAGGAATCTGTCTGATGAACCTTCTCTGTACTCCCTCTATGGCAAGAATGTCTTTCCTCAGATTTGGAGACCAAAACTGTACGCAATACTCCAGGTGTGGTCTCACCAAGACACTATACAACTGAAGTAGAACCTCCCTGCTCCTATACTCAAATCCTTTTGCTATGAAAGCTAACATACCATTCGCTTTCTTCACTGCCTGCTGCACCTGCATGCCTACTTTCAATGACAGGTGTACCATGACACCCAGGTCTCGCTGCATCTCCCCTTTTCCTAATCGGCCACCATTTAGATAATAGTCTGCTTTCCTGCTTCTTGCCACCAAAGTGGATAACCTCACATTTATCCACATTATACTGCATCTGCCATGCATTTGCCCACTCACCCAACCTATCCAAGTCACCTTGCAGCCTCCTAGCATCCTCCTCACAGCTAACACTGCCCCCCAGCTTTGTGTCATCCACAAACTTGGAGATGTTGCATTCAATTCCCTCATCCAGATCATTAATATATATTGTAAATAGCTGGGGTCCCAGCACTGAGCCTTGCGGTACCCCACTAGTCGCTGCCTGCCATTCTGAAAATGACCCGTTTATTCCTACTCTTTGCTTCCTGTCTGCCAGCCAGTTCTCTATCCACATCAATAATGAACCCCCCATACTGTGTGCTGTAAGTTTGTATGCTAATCTCTTATGTTGAAAGCCTTCTGAAAGTCCAGATATAACACATGTTATATCTAATGTAACCGCACTTTTTAACAAGGGAGGGAGAGATAAAACGGGGAATTACAGACCAGTTAGTCTAACATCGGTAGTGGGGAAACTGCTAGTCAATTATTAAAGATGGGATAGCAGCGCATTTGGAAAGTGGTAAAATCATTGGACAAAGTCAGCATGGATTTACGAAGGGTAAATCATGTCTGACGAATCTTATTGAATTTTTTGAGGATGTAACCAGTAGAGTGGATAAGGGAGAAGCAGTGGATGTGTTGTATCTGGACTTTCAGAAGGCTTTCGACAAGGTCCCACACAAGAGATTGGTATACAAACTTAAAGCGCATGGTATTGGTGGTTCAGTATTGATGTGGATAGAGAACTGGCTGGCAGACAGGAAGCAAAGAGTAGGAGTGAACGGGTCCTTTTCAGGATGGCAGACAGTGACTAGTGGGGTGCCGCAAGGCGCAGTGCTGGGACTCCAGCTATTTACAAAATACATTAATGATTTGACACGAAGCTGAGAGGCAGTGTTAGCTGTGAGGAGGATGCTAGGAGGCTGCAGGATGACTTGGATAGACTGGGTGAGTGGGCAAATGCATGGCAGATGCAGTATAATGTGAATAAATATGAGGTTAACCACTTTGGTGGCAAAAACAGGAAGGTAGACTATTATTTGAATGGTGACCGATGAGGAAAAGGGGAGATGCAGCGAGACTGGGTGTCATGGTACACCAGTCATTGAAAGTAGGCATGCAGGTGTAGCAGGCTGTGAAGAAAGCGAATGGTATGTTGGCATTCATAGCAAAAGGATTTGAGTACAAGAGCAGGGAGGTTCTACTGCAGTTGTACAGGGTCTTGGTGAGGCCACACCTGGAGTATTGCGTACAGTTTTTGGTCTCCTAATCTGAGGAAAGACATTCTTGCCATAGAGGGAGTACAGAGAAGGTTCACCAGATTGATTCCTGGGATGGCACGACTTTCATATGAAGAAAGACTGGATAGACTTGGCTTGTACTTGCTGGAATTTAGAAGATTGAGGGGTGATCCCATAGAGGACTTACAAAAATTCTTAAGGGGTTGGGACAGGCTAGATGCAGGAAGATGTTCCCGATGTTGGGGTACTCCAGAACAAGGGGTCACAGTTTAAGGATAAGGGGGATGTCTTTTCGGACCGAGATGAGAAGATCGTTTTTCACACAGAGAGTGGTGAATCTGTGGAATTCTCTGCCACACAAGGTAGTTGAGGCCAGTTCATTGGTCATATTTAAGAGGGAGTTGGATGTGGCCCTTGTGGCCGAAGGGATTAGGGGGTATGGAGAGAAGGCATGTATGGGATACTGAGTTGGATGATCAGCCATGATCATATTGAATGGCGGTACAGGCTCGAAGGGCCGAATGGCCTGCTCCTGCACCTAATTTCTATGTTTCTATGTTTCTATCCACAGGTTCTCCATTATCCACTCTACTAGTTACATCCTCAAAAAATTCTACAACATTCGTCAGACATGATTTACTTTTCGTAAATCCATGCTGACTTTGTCCAATGATTTCACCGCTTTCCAAATGTGCTGCTATCTCATCTTTAATAACTGACTCTAGCATTTTCCCCACTACCGATGTTAGAGTAATTGGACTGTAATTCCCCGTTTTCTCTCTCCCTCCCTTTAAAAAAAGTGGGGTTACATTAGCTACCCTCCAATCCTCAGGGACTACTCCAGAATCTAAAGAATTTTGAAAAATTATCACTAATGCATCCCCTATTTCTGGGGCTACTTCCTTAAGTACTCTGGGATGCAGCCTATCTGGCCCTGGGGATTTATCAGCCTTTAATCCATTCAATTTACCTAACACCACTTCCTGTCTAACCTGGATTTCACTCATTTCCTCCATCTCATTTGACCCCTGGTCCCCTGCTATTTCCGGGAGATTATTTATGTCTTCCTTTGTGAAGACAGAGCCAAAGTAGTTATTCAATTGGTCTGCCATGTCCTTAATCCCCATGATCAATTCACCAGTTTCTGACTGCAAGGGACCTACATTCGTTTTAACTAACCTTTTTCTCTTCACATATCTATAAAAACATTTGCAGTCAGTTTTTATGTTCCCTGCCAGTTTTCTTTCATAATCTATTTTCCCTTTCCTAATTAAGCACTTTGTCCTCCTCTGCTGAACTCTGAATTTCTCCCAGTCCTCTGGTAGGCTGCTTTTTCTGGCTAATTTATATGCTTCATCTTTAGTTTTGATACTATCCCTGATTTCCCTTGTTATCCACGGATGAACTACCGTCCCTGATTTATTCTTTTGCCGAACTGGGATGAACAATTGATGTAGTTCATCCATGCAGTCTTTAAATGCCTTCCATTGTATATCCACCGTCAACCCTTTAAGAATCACTTGCCAGTCTTTCTTGGCCAATTCACGTCTCATACTCTCAAAGTTACATTTCTTTAAGTTCAGAACCCTTGTTTCTAAATTAACAATCCTATAGTCAGGATTGAACCTGGGTCTCTTGGGCTATACAGCAGCAACTCTACCACTGTGCCACTGTGTCACTTATTATCTGTGGTAAATAAGTCTAACTCGCCAGAAAAATAAAAGCTAAGTTTATCTGGAATGCTAAGAGGAAAAGGAAAAACACGGGTCAAATGAGGCAATAGTTTTGTGGACTTAGGCATAGATGAATTGGATAGATTCCACAATGGACTGCAATGAAGCCTACAAATGTTGCAGTGGGTTTTTCCAACACTGTAGAAGCGGCAATAGTAATTGGAAATATTGGAAACACACTGTAGTTCAGGTAGCATCTGGGGTGGAAGATTGCAACCTTCACATGGTCCGCCCTGTTTCGACTAATGCTATTAACTCGACATGCACAAATGGAAGATCAAATAGAACAAGTTGTCCTACAACTTTAGGCTGTGCACGCCACACAAAAGAAGAAAAAGGTAGCATCTCTGGTAAGAGAAACAGAGTTAACATTTCAGGTTAATTTCCACCCTGATTCTTTGCTCACATTTCTACCTTCCATTCTTCCATCCTATATTTTTTGAGTTTATAGAGATACATGTATATGTATATATGTATTTATTTATTGTTCAATTTTAAATTCAAAGCCCAATGGAAACATAAATTAACATTTTAGCAGTCCCCTTGTGCCTTTAAATAGTGATCCTCACTTTCAGCATTGAGTTTTATTCGTAGTTACCTTGCAAACGTCACAAGTTGTTTAAAATCATGTGAATGTATGCAAGCTCTGGTTATGGATGACACAAAGCTGGGTGGCAGCATGATCTGCGAGGAGGATGCTATGAGGCTGCAGGGTGAATGGATAGGTTGGACGGGTGGGAAAATGCGTGGCATTTGGTCTCCTAATCTGAGGAAAGACATTCTTGCCATAGAGGGAGTACAGAGCAGGTTCACCAGACTGATTCCTGGGATGGCACGACTTCCATATGAAGAAAGACTGGATAGACTTGGCTTGTACTCGCTGGAATTTAGAAGATTGAGGGGTGATCTCATAGAGACTTACAAAATTCTTAAGGGGTTGGACAGGCTAGATGCAGGAAGATTGTTCCCGATGTTGGGGAAGTCCAGGACAAGGGGTCACAGTTTAAGGATAAGGGGGAAGTCTTTTAGGACCGAGATGAGAAAATCGTTTTTCACACAGAGAGTGATGAATCTGTGGAATTCTCTGCCACAGAAGGTAGTTGAGGCCAGTTCATTGGCCATATTTAAGAGGGAGTTGGATGTGGCCCTTGTGGCTGAAGGGATCAGGGGGTATGGAGAGAAGGCAGGTACAGGATACTGAATTGGATGATCAGCCATGAACATATTGAATGGCGGTGCAGGCTCAAAGGGCCGAATGGCCTGCTCCTGCACCTATTTTCTATGTTTCTATGCAGTATAAAGTGGATAAATGTGAAGTTGTCCATTTTGGTGGCAAGAACTAGAAGGCAGATTATTATCTAAATAGTGTCAGAAAAGGGGAGGTGCAACAATACCTGGGTGTCCTTGTACATCAGTCATTGAAAGTAAGCATGCAGCTACAGCAGGTATGAAGAAAAGAAGTGGCATGTTGGCCTTCATAGTGAGAGGATATGAGTATAGGAGCAAGGAGGTCTTATTGCAGTTGTGCAGGGCCCTGGTGAGACCACATCTGGAGTATTGGCAGGGCCTGATTTACCTATAGGCTTCGTAGGCTGATGCCAGGGGCCTCTGGTCAAGGTGTTTTTTTCCCAGAGTATAAAAAAATCCAGAGAAAAAAAAAATTGGAGCGCTATCAGCGTTTCCACTTTGACTGAAATTACCCGAAATTCTGGTTCCGGCCTGTTGGAAGTTTTGGGGAAGGACATTGCGACCATCCACGCCCGCGAGGCTGGGGGAAGCAGTAGCGATGCAAAATTACGCTTCCGGGTGGGTTCAGATCGACATTTGCACTCCACACAATCACCTCGATGCCTCGTGTCCATTTTAGGTAATTAGTGGAATATTGTGTTGTGGGAGTGCCCGTTTCTCTGGGCAGGGGGGAGGGCTGCGGTGTCTGCGGCACGGAGTCGGAGCCTCGCTGCGTGGGAGGGAGAGAGAGGGGGAGGGAGGGAGAGAGAGTGGGGGGATGTTAGAGGGGGAAAGGGGGGGTTGAGACAGAGGGGGGGAGAGAGGAGGGGACGGGGAGAGAGAGAGAGAGGGGGAGGGTGGGAGAGAGAGAGGGGAAGGGGGAGGGGGAGAGAGAGATAGGGAGAGAGAGGCGGAGGGAGAGGGAGGGGGAAGGAGGAGGGTGGAGAGGGAAAGGGGGATTATCTTTAGTGCGATTGCAAAATTAAGGTAGGTTTTTGAGCAATTATATTTTCTCCTCCATATGAATAATATCAAACAATTGGAACTGCTTTCTTTTCCTTGATAACAATACTGAAAAATATCCAGGGCCCTTATGATTAAAGAATGGATCGACTGGGCTTATATTCACAGGAATTTAGAATGAGAGGGGATCTTATAAAAACATATAAAATGCTTAAGGGATTGTACAGGCTAGATGCAAGAAAAATGTTCCCGATGTTGGAGGAGGCCAGAACCAGGGGTCGCAGCTTAAGTTAAGAAGTAGGCCGTTTAGGACTGAGATGAGGAAAAACCAAGAGAGTTGTGAATCTGTGGAATTCTCTGTCACAGAAGGCAGTGGAGGCCAATTCACTGGATGTATACAAGAGAGGGTTAGATATAGCTCTTATGGGCCTGTCCCACTTAGGCGGTCATTTAGGCAACTACAAGAGACTAGTTTGTCGCCACATGTTCGCCAGTGGTCACCGGGAGCATCTTTCTGGTTGCAAAAAGTCATAGCAAGTTCATGGTCGCCGGTAAATTTTCAACATGTTGAAAATTTTTCGGCGACAGTAGGTTTGACGCCAATGAGCGTAACTTGACTTCTCCTGACATAGGTGCTGTCGAAGGTTGTCACCAGGATGAAGTAGGTTGTCGCCGGTTTTTTCGGTGACCTGCAATGACTATGACAGTTGCATAAAAAAATTCCTAGTGGGACAGGCCTATTAGGGCTAACCGAATCAAGGGAATCAAGCAGGAACGGGTACTGATTTTGAATGATCAGGCATGATCATATTGAATGGCAGTGTTGGCCCGAAGTGCCGAATATCCTGCTCCTGCACCTATTTTCTATGTTTCTATGTTACTATTATGTAACTGTATCAGCAATATGCGGAAATTTACATATTTTTGTACTTAACACAATCAGCTGGATTTTTTTCTGCAAATAAATAACATTATGTGTTTTTAACGTGCTTCATTTTTACATGCCATTCCAGTCCCTTGAGCTTTGGACAGAATAATCCACCATGGCTATAAAATGAATAGATTAGGATGAAATTAAACGTTTTAAAATATAGACCTGATTTTTATTCAAGGTGTCTAAGTGAAAGCTGCAAACAGTACAACATATGCTCCAGAGGAGTTTATTTTGAAAGCCTCTAGCAATGTATGTTTCAAGAAACAGTTATAACATTTATTAATAAGCAGCCAAGAGATATACAGTATGGCCAGAAACATAGCCTTATAGACACCAAAAATTGACAGAAATGCTCTTCCAAAGTTTAAAACATTTATTCAAAGGTTTCAATAGACAATAGTCAATAGGTGCAGGAGTAGGCCATTCAGCCCTTCAAGCCTTTCAAAGGTTTCAATGGTCTTTTATTGTCCACTATAGTAAGTCCGCAGGCACCTGTGGTGGGGCTCTCAAAGTCGGTCTCCAGCAAAGGCCGCCAACTCATCAATGTTAGGCTGCAGTGCAGACGGAGATACGATATGGAAAAAAATCGCCTCTCCGTCGAGGTAAGAGATTAGAAAACGTTTCCCCCATCACCCCCCACAAGCTAAAGATCACTAAAAACATACATTTAACACATACTAATAAAACAACAAAGAAGTAAGGGACAGACAGTCTGTTGGCGAGGCAGCCATTGCAGGCACCTAATTATCCATATTAGAAATGATGACTGTTTACCTCTGCCACACAACTTGCAGAGAATATTCACAGGAAAATCTCAGAGGAAGTTCTTCCACTTACTTGCATGCACCAATGCTTCGATTAATTCTATTCATAACCAGTATGATTGGGGATATCTACTAAGTAGAAAGTAAGCAGAAACCAATGAAACAGAAGACCACGTTGTGCTGTAAAGATTTATTATCAACAAAACACATAACAAAGTGGAAGATATAATTCCATAGTTATCGGTGTGAGATAATAAAAAAGATAAATGCATTA
Source organism: Okamejei kenojei (assembly GCA_035221665.1). NCBI lineage: Eukaryota > Metazoa > Chordata > Chondrichthyes > Rajiformes > Rajidae > Okamejei > Okamejei kenojei. The sequence goes on along the minus strand of CM069131.1, from coordinate 143,201,343 downwards.
ATTAAACTCTGAATGGAAATTAGCTTAATCTTCTTGCAGGGCAGACGGATTTAACATGACATTAAAAGACCCCCTCAGAAGGCTGAAATTTTAACAATTGTTCAGGAGATGTTAAAAATAAATAAAAAAGTACCAATGGATCCTGGACACTGCTGCCTAGACAAAATACGAAAACATAAATGGGAAGATAATTAAAATTATTATTTTCTGGTTTGCCACCTGTGAGAATTCTTCAATTAGATTGAGAACTCAGTGTACTGCACTGCTGCTGGGGGATGCATTACTGCTGTAGATCACCTCGCACCAGAAATCACAAAAGAACCAGGGAGACTTAATATTGTAATTGTAATCAGGTTCTTTGAAGTCAGCAGCAAACAGAAAAATCTGGACTAGTGTTTTGTTTCCCCACACTGCTGTGTTTGTCAATGGACATGGAAAGCTGTTTCTTCTGTTAAACTCAGAAAATTCTATTGTTTAACATGTCACTTTAGTTTAGTTTGGAGATACAGCATGGCCCACTGAGTCCACGCTGACAACCGATCACCTGTTCCCACTAGTTCTATGTTATTCCACTTTTGCATCTATTCCCTACACAATATGGTCAATTTACAGTCCAATTAACTTACAACCCCACACATCTTTGGGATGTGGGAGGAAACCGGAACACCTGAAGGAAGCCCACACGGTCACAGGGAGAACGTGCAAACTCTCCATAGAAAGCACCTGAAGTTAGGATCGAAACTGGGCCTCTGGTGCTGTGAGGCAGTGGCTTTACCAGCTGTGCCACTGTGCCCCCACTTTTTAATATGAGTGTGAGCTGTGTAAAATGTTGATTTCTTTCTGTGACAAAAAACTTTGTGATGACAGTTGACATCCCTCTGCTTTTCTGTTGGATGTAATATTGTATTAAGTTGTCGGAGCAGAATTTGTTAAATTATACACTGTTTAATTTCACTATGGATTGAATAGATTAATAATTTAGTAGAAAATTCACCACTTTTCTGTTTTCCATGTGTTATTTATGTCTCTGTGATGATTTTCCTTAACCATAAAAGATTTAGTTTATGCATGCTTAACTCTTCTTACACTACTAAATTTTATAGATTAACATTTTACTGGTACTTGAAGATCATTTGGTAAACCATTAAAAAAAAAATTGAAATGAAATACTAAAAGCCTTTTCAAGTTCAAGTTCAAGGTTTACGTTTATTGTCACTGTGCCAATTGGTACAGCGAGATTTGGGTTGCCATACAGCCATACAAATAAAAAGAACACAATTCACAATAGATTTTAACATGAACATCCCCACGGAATCAACGTTTTCCACAGTGAGGGAAGGCAATAAATGTTCATTTATCTTCCTCTCTGTTCACCCGTGGTCGGGGCCTATTGAGGCCTCCGCAGTCGCCGCAGCGGCGGCCCAATGTTCAGGCCCTCTCGCCGGTTGATGGAACTCAGACATCAGAAGAACACTCTCAGTGGCTTGGAGTTCCGAATCGGCCGCTTCCTCCCAGAGACCGCAGCTCTCGAAGTCCACAGGCCAAGCTAGGCGGAGCTCCATACGGCAATCCTCAGCGAAAGATCCCAGGGCCCCGCGTTGTTAAAGTCAGTCCGCAGACCACAGCTCCACGGTGTTTAGGTCGGCAGTCCCAGCACTCCGGAGCTCCAACACAGTGACCCTGGAATGGCATCGCCCGCTCCGCGTTGGTACTTCAGTGCTGCGCCGCTGCAGAAGCTGAAGCTCTGGCCGATGTCCGGCAGGAAAGACTGCGCCAATCCAGATGGTAGGCCGCGAGGAGGTGGCGACGATGCAGCTTGGAGGACAGACGAGTCCTCGACCAGTTGAGGTGCATGGAAAGGAAGCAAATGCATTTACTCCAAACCTGAACTATCCATGTACCTACAGTATCTAACTGTTTCTTAACTATTAGGATAGTCCCTGCCTCAACTACCTCCTCTGGCAGATTGTTCCATACCCCCACCATGCTTTGCATGAAAAACGTACCCATCAGATTCCTATTAAATCTTTCTCCCTTCACCTTTAACCCATGTCCTCGTCCTCTGGGCAAGAGACTGTGAATCTACCTGATCTATTCCTCATGATTTTATACAAATATGAACTGTTAGCCAATCCAATCAGAGGTCAGTGAAGATATAGAGATATTATACAGATAGAGCATAATTATATGGAAACCTCAAGCCGCAGAAAAGCTTGTCTTACATCTTAACCATTCTTTATGTTTCACACTCCATGTCTGTGTCACTGCTGCATCGATCACCGACATCATTTCGACCAATTGCAGGCTTGACAATCGCTTCGCTCAACACCTCTGCTCAGTTCGCACTAACCAACCTGATCTCCCGGTGGCCCAGCACTTCAACTCCCCCTCCCATTCTGAATCCGACCTTTCTGTCCTGGGCCTCCTCCATGGCCAGAGTGAGTCCCACCGCAAATTGGGGGAGCAGCACCTCATATTTTGCTTGGGTAGTTTTCACCCCAGGGGTATGAACATTGACTTCTCCAATTTCAGGTAGTCCTTGCTTTCTCCCTCCTTCCCCTCCCCTTCCCAGGTCTCTCACAGCCTACTGTCTCCACCTCATCCTTTCTTCTTCCCACCCCCCACCTCCACATCAGTCTGAAGAAGGGTCTCGACCTAAAACATCACCTATTCCTTTGCTCCATAGATGCTGCCTCACCCACTGCGTTACTCCAGCATTTTTGTCTACCTTTGATTTTTCCAGCAACTGCAGTTCTTTCTTAAACATGTAGTACTCCTAGATCCCTTTGCTGTGCAATCTTCCCCAGGATCTTACCATTCACTGTGATAATCCTACCCTGGTTTATCAAAATTCAACACCTCATCGTTATATGATATTAATTCTAATAGCCCTTCCTCAGCCCACTTGTCCAGTTGATCACGATCCTGCTGCAATTCTTGATAACCATCAACACTATTTTAGGATCGAGACCCTTCTACAGACTGAGAGTCAGGGGAGAGGGAAACGAGAGATATAAAAAGGTACATAGAACAAATGACTGAAAGTTATAAACTGTTTCACTGTTTGTATCATTCGCCACCACCTTCTCCACAGCCAACAATGGACCATTGTGGGCTCCACCTTTCCCTGATCATCGTTGCTGGCTTTGATTTGTTCCTTTGCATACCTTTCATTCATTTGTTTTATGTACCTTTTCATATCTCTCGTTTCCCTTTCTCCTGAGTCTCCGTCTGAAGGTTGGTCTCATCCCAAAATGCTACCTATTTCTTTGCTCGAGAGATGTTGCCTGGCCCGCCGAGTTATTCAAGCTTTTTGTGTCAATCTTCAGTGTAAACCAGCATCTGCAGTTCCTTCCAACACTATTTTTGTGTCATCTGCAAACTTACTAATCATGCCCTGTACATTCCCAACCAAATCATTAATATGGGTGGCATACAGTAAAGAGCCCTGTATTGACGCCTGAAGCACACCACTTGTCATAGGCTTCCAGTTCAAAAAAACAACTTTCCACCACCTCCATACTATAAAGGCAATTCTGTATCCAATTAGGTAGCTCTCCCCAGATCCGATACACTCTACCACTAGAGCAGCTTAACATGAGGTATCTTTACAAAGGATGAAATTGGGAGAGCATGGATGCCCATGTGCCCCATGGGCTCAGCAGTAGCGTTTAGTACCAATGGATGCTTGTGAAGACTGTATTGTTGGGTGGGCAGGATACAGAGAGCAGGAAGAGAATGTTATCAGGCAACATTAGTACAGAGGTTTTAAAGAAGGAACTGCAGATGCTGGAGAATCGAGGGTACACAAAAAGCTGGAGAAACTCAGCGGGTGCAGCAGCATCTAAGGAGCGAAGGAGATAGGCGACGTTTCGGGTCGAGACCCTTCTTCAGACTGGTCAGGGATCAGGGAAACGAGAGATATAGACGATGTGGAGAGATAAGGAACAATGAGTGAAAGATATGCAAAAAAGTATCGGTGATAAAGGGAACAAGCCATTGTAAGCTGTTTGTGGTGTGAAAATGAGAAGCTGGTGCGACTGGTGTGGGGGAGGGAGAGATGGAGGGAATGCCAGGGCCCGAGGGCTGAGGGAGAGGTGGGAAGGGGAGGAGACAGCAAGGGTTAACAGAATTGAGAAAATTCAATATTCAAGCCCAAAGGATGCAGACTCCCCAAGCGGAATATGAGGTGCTGTTCCTCCAGCTTGCGGTGTTGCTCACTCTGGCCGTGGAGGAGGCCAGGACCGAGAGGTCGGATGTGGAATGGGAGGGGGAGTTGAAATGCTGAGCGACGGGAGGTCGGGTTGGTTATTGCGGACCGAGTGGAGGTGTTCGGCGAAGCGATCGCCAAGCCTCCGCTTGGTCTCACTGATATAGATCATCTGGCATCTGGGAGCAGCGGATGCAGTAGATGAGGTTGGAGGAGGTGCAGGTGAACCTCTGTCGGACCTGGAAGGACTGCTTGGGTCCCTGAAAGGAGTGGAGGGGGGAGGTGAAGGGACAAGTGTTGCATTTCTTGCGGTTGCAAGGGAAAGTGCCCGGGGAAGGGGTATAGAGTGGGAGGGGAGGGAAGAATTGACAAGGGAGGTGCGGAGGGAGCGGTCTTTGCGGAAGGCAGACAGGGGGGGAGATGGGAAGATGTGGCGGGTGGAGGGGTCACGTTGGAGGTGGCGAAACTGGCGGAGGACTATATGTTGTATTTGCCGGCTGGTGGGGTGAAAGGTGAGGACCAGGGGGACTCTGCCCTGTTTGCGAGTGGGGGAATGGGGAGCGAGGGCAGTGTTGCGGGGTATGGAGGAGACCCTGGTGCGAGCCTCATCAAGTACAGAGGTAATCGCTTGCAAAGATAATGGCAGAGGGATCAATGGCTGGAGTTAAGGAAGTGAATGGCGTGGATGCTGTCGACATTGAGATGAATAATCATAGTGGGAAATGGAAGCTACAGAACTAGTAACATGATGATGAATGGTTGAGGGCTAAGATGGTTACCCCTACATTGATTACTGGATGGTTATAGAAAGTTGCTGGCACACAAAAGCATGTTTGGGAACAAGGATTGAGATGTTGACATCGTGAAGGATTCTTGGGGAAGAGAAATGGATTAGAGAGTTGAGCTCAGGAATCTCAATGAGTTGCAAAGTTATAGTATGGAAGTTGTCAGAGCAGGGAAGATTATGAAATGTTAGTGGTTTGGGGAGGGTATTAGCTGGGAAACAGTCATAAGGTAAGTAAGAAATTTCCTGGTGGTCATCCCAATCTAGGAATGGTATTGTCCCAAAATTATCCAAAGACAACATAGATCATGTTCTTCTGCAATTCCCCTGACAGAACATTGCATAAGGAATTTCACCCGCTGAGTTTCTCCAGCTTTTTTGTCTACCTTCGATTTTCACAGCATCTGCAGTTCTTTATTGCATAATGAATGGTGCAAATCCATCCACGCTGATGTGGGCACAAAAGGACACAAAAATGCTCCAATTCTGAGAGTTACAACAAACAATTTGAAACTGTCTGTCATCCTGTATTTTAATTGTAAAGGTAATCAATTTTCAATTTCAGTATGTTGAATAAAAATCGTAGCATGCAACTGAATATCCTGGCATCAGCATTCTTGCAGTTTTGACAGTTGGAAATGCTGACTCACTTTTTCTCACTTTTTCCTTGGGTGAGATTTTGTTCATGTCCTCCGATATGTTTGGATTTACAATAGGAAGGTACTGCAATTCAGGACCCCACACAGAGGATGGAAGCACACTGGTCCAGCAAGCAAGCTGCCCTCGATAAATGTACAGAAGGTGAATACTATCTTCTGTAGGTATGTAGATTGCCCATAAATGTGGTGCCAATCAGATTATCACCAAATTATTTATTCTTGCCAGCAACTTTCTTGGAAGTTTAATGATAAGAACTACATCTCTTTATAAAGTCATAGAGTCATACAGTGACGAAATAGGCCCTTCGGCCCAACTTGCCCACACCGACCAACATGCCTCCAACTACACTACTTCCAGATTGCATTTTAAGTGAGCTTATTGTCATGTGTCCCTGATTGGACAATGAAATTCTTGCTTTGCTTCAGCACAACAGAACATAGTAGGCATTGACTACAAAACAGATCAGTGTGTCCATATACCATTATATAAATATATACACACATGAATAAATAAACTGATAAAGTGCAAATAACAGATAATGGGTTATTAATGGTCAGAGTTTTGTCTGAGCCAGGTTTAATAGCCTAATGGCTGTGGGGAAGTAGCTATTCCTGAACCTGATTGTTGAAGGCTCCTGTACCTTCTACCTGAAGGTAGCAGGGAGATGAGTGTGTGGCCACGATGGTGTGGGTCTTTGATGATACTGCCAGCATTTTTGAGGCAGCGACTGCGATAAATCCCCTGGATGGAAGGAAGGTCAGAGGCGATGATGGACAGGGCAGTGTTTACTACTTTTTGTAGTCTTTTCCTCTCCAGGGCACTCAAGTTGCCGAACCAAGCCACGATGCAACCGGTCAGCATGCTCTCTACTGTGCACCTGTAGAAGTTAGAGAGAGTCCTCCTTGACAAACCGACTCTCCGTAATCTTCCCAGGAAGTAGAGGCGCTGATGTGCTTTCTTGATAATTGCATCAGTGTTCTCGGACCAGGAAAGATCTTCAGAGATGTGCACACCCAGGAATTTGAAGCTCTTGACCCTTTCAACCATTGACCCATTGATATATTGATCCCCATCCTATTCCTTCCAAATTCCACAATCAGTTCCTTGGTTTTGCTGGTGTTGAGGGCCAGGTTATTGTGCTGGCACCATATGGACAGTTGCTCGATCTCTCTTCTATACTCTGACTCATCCCCATCAGTGATACGTCCCACAACAGTGGTGTTGTCAGCTAACTTGATGATGGAGTTCGCACTTTTTTTTTTGATGAATATTTTTTATTAGTTGTAAATACATATTAATAAAAAATACTTCTTACATACATTCATAATATTATTAATATTAATATTAACATTTAAGACTTTATGTTTCTATACATTTTTTAAATTTTTTTTATAAAGTAGGAAAAGATAGAGAAAAATAAGATCGAAAATAAGGAAGTGAATGGAGTATTAAACAATTATCCATCGTCGGAGATATAACCATGATTTATTATACGTAATTCTTCATCCATTCTATTATTCAGGCCTCAGTCAAGCCTCCGCACTGAGCCACTTTGACCCTGTAGATATTTAATATATGGAGACCATATCCCTCTAAAAAGACCCAACCTGTCCATTAGGACAAGCCTCAATCTTTCCGACATTTCTGTATTCCACATTTTGATTGTGGGGGATGTAGGACCTTTCCAGAATTTTAATATTAATTCTTTCCCAATTATTAAACCATAATCAATAAAAAATATTTGATTCATTGTTATTAATTGGTCTGTTTCCAGTATTCCTAGTATTATTAACTTTGAGTTAGGAGTCAGATTCATATTAACAACATTCGCACTTTGACCGGCTATGCAGTCATGAGTATAGAGTGAGTACAGCAGGGGGCTGAGCATGCAGCCTTGAGGTGCTCCCGTGCTGATTGCTATTGAGTCTGACACATTTCCACCAATACGAACAGACAGAATAAGGAAGTTGAGGATCCAATTGAAGAGGGATGCGCAGAGAGACCCGAGTTTGGTTAACCAGCTTGGAGGGGACGATAGTATTAAATGACGAGCTGTAATCAATGAATAAAAGCCTGACATATGAGTTTTTGTTGTCCAAGTGGTCCAGAGTGGAGTTTGGCCACTTGGCCCACATTGTCTAAATCTAACCATATCCATGTACCTGTTCAAATGTATTTTAAACATTGTGATAGTACCTGCCTCAACTACCTCCTCTGGCAGCTCTTTCCATATACCCGCCACCCTTTGTGTAAAAGAAATCAGGTTCCTATTAAAGGTTCCTTCCTCTTTTTATGAAATGCTTTTGTAAATAAAGTCAAAAAATAGCAGAGGTCAGAGGATTGTAATAAATACCTCAAGGCAAATCAATGAATCTTGAGTAATACATGCCTTTTGAATGGGAATATTGTTGATGTGGCTCTCCGATACAAAATTAAAAAAAACACTAAATCATTCACCACCTAGCAGTACCTTGACCAATACTCACATATTTTTTATTAAGAATTACACATATTACTTGGATGCAAAGATAGAAAAAGCACTTAAGTGTTATGATTATATATTGAATGAAAAAGTTATGGAGTTATTCAAATAAGATGTTCTTTGCTGAGATTAAGATGGAAGAATTGCTCCCAGAAAACCCTGGGCTCCATCCAAGATATTGTTCTCCAATCTCTTCCTCCCTCTTTAACCCATTAAAAAATGAGAATGTGCTGTTAGGACACATAATCATAGTGTTATATTATAATCATAAGACACATAATCAAGAGTGCAAGGGTCTCTGAAGGGACGCTTTGAGGTAGATAGTGAAAATAGTCAGAAGGTAGACACAAAATGCTGGAGTAACTCAGCGGGGCAGGCAGCATCTCTGGATTGAAGGAATGGGTGATGTTTTGGGTCGAAAACCCTTCTCAGACTGAGATAAGAAGGGATGACTGATCCCAGGAATGAGTGGGTTAACTTATGAAGAGTGTTTGACCGCACTGGGCCTACACTCATTGGAGTTTAGAAGAATGAGGGGGATCCTTATTGAAACGTACTGAATAATGAAAGGCTTGGATAGAGTGTATATGGAGAGGATGTTTCCACTAATGGGAGAGTCTAGGACTAGAGATTATAGCCTCGGAATTAAAGGATGTTCCTTTAGGAAGAAGATGAGGAGACATTTATGTTGTCAGTGGGTGGTTAATCTGTGAAATTCTTTGCCACAGAAGGCTGTGGAGTCCAAAACGTCAATGGATATTTTTAAAGCCGAGATTGATAGATTATTGATTAGTACGGGTGCCATGGGTTATGGGGAGAAGGCAGGAGAATGGGGTTAGGAGGGAGAGATCAATCAGCCATGATTGAATGGCGTAGACTTGATGGGACGAATTGCCTAATTCTGCTTACATGAGAACATTGCAGGTTGCTTAATTTATTACATAACCAGGATCCTAATGCAATTAATGTTAGATTATTTTCCATCTTTATGAAACATTGATCAGACCTCAGCTGGAGTCTGTTCACCACACTATAAGAAAGAGGGATAACACCAAGAGACCAGAGATGAGATTCAAGACTATGTTGCCTGAGATGGAGATTTTAGGCATGAGGAAAAACTGGACACAATCCCTGGAGTGGAGGAGAATGAGAAGAGACATAACTGAGATACATAAAATTATGAGGGGTACAGATAGGATAGACTGCAGGAACCCTTTTCCCCCCTTCCTAAAGTCGAGGTTGTAGATTTAGTGTGAGAGGGAAGAGATTTAGAGGGGATCTGAAGGAAATAATTTCACCCAGAGAGTAGTGAGTACCTGGTATGCTCTGCCAGAGAGAGTGGTGAAAGCAGAGACACTGACAGCATTTCATAAGTGTTTGAACAAGCACTTGATATTGAAGATGGGATTAATACAGATGTGTAATCACTTGTCGACTTGAATGTGGTGAATCAATTGTTCTGTTTCATGATGTATGACTTTAATTTTTAGATTATTTTTCAGCACGCCAACTTATTTATTTTTTACTTCCAGAATATAGAACAGTACAGCACAGTAACCGAGACTTTGGCCCTGCTGAACATGATGCCAAGTTAAATAAATCTCGTCTGCCTGCATGTGATCCATAGCCATCCATTCACTGTGTATCCATGTTTACTTTAGTTTGCTTTAGACATACAGTGCAGAACCAGGCTCTTCAGCCCACCAGGTCCTCGCCGACCAGCGATCACCCCTTAAACTAACACGATCCTACACACTAGGACAATTTACAATTTTACCAAAGCCAATTAACCTACCAACCTGTACCCATCTCTGGAGTGTGGGAGGAAACCGGAGCACCTGGAGAAAACCCACGCAGTCACAGGGTGAACGTACAAACTCCCGTCATCAGGATCGAACCCGGGCACCTCTGTGCTGCCGTACTGTTGGTAACTATGAGCACATTCCTAGCTAGAAATCCAAGTCATGAGCCCAGCATCTACAGTTTCTTGCCTTCCTGTGAATCCAATTTGTTTATGATCAGCTGGTTCAAAAGACTTAAAATTCTGCAATCCAATCCAGTGTGGAAATCTAATTCATCAGACCATTTGTAACCTCCCTGAATGGTCTTATCCTGCTCCTTTGTATTGTGGAAAGGAAATTTAGGAATCTCGGGTGACTTTAGCTTTGGACTTTAAAGTACAGCATTTGCATAATTGCAAGTCTGGGGGTGGGAGATTAATGTCGATCCTCTCTGTCCCTCAAGGCTGGATTTGAAATCAATAAGTGGGGAAAGTTGCAAATAAAGTGGTTTTACAGTAACTATCAGCTGGGAGGAATGCATTTATAATCTCCCATTTAACAAGTCATTGCATTTCATCATGAAGGCGAGTTTTATGGTATCTGAATGGATGACTGTGTAACCTATTGCCTTCCTTTGTTACCTGTTTTAAAAAAAATCTGTTTTCTTCCTTTTTTGCAACTTTATCTGACTGTCAATTGCATCTGAAACATTTAATCTATCTTTCTTTATTAGATACTGAATAATCTTGCTATATAAGATTAGGGTATGCAAATTTATTTGTAAATGGCACTTTAATTTATTCAATTTCTCCTGTAATCCATTGAGTACATTTTCCTTGAATGTCCACTTTAATCAGTATTTCCCAACAGGTTTAAAAGGTTCAAAGAAAAAGCAGACATGTGGGAGCATAAAATGTTATGTTTGGCTGGACTATTCAGGGCAATTAATGGCAGTCAGACTTTAATGAGAATTACCATGGACAAGGGAGTTCAGCTGCAAAACAAGCAACAAAACAGCGCAAAAAAGTTAGGAATATTATTTTACTCATTAGGTCGTAATCTTGAATTCATTGACTTAAAAAATTGGATATATTGTAATTTTTTAATAGTTTTGTAAGTTCAGACTGTGAAGCCACAAAATGAGCTGTATGATTCTTCTCAAATAATATTGATACCAAAGCAGAGAGAGTTCTTTTTTTTTGTTAAATATTTTTATTAGATGTAAGTACATATTAAAAGAAGAATATACTTGTCACATACATTCTTAATATTATTAATATTAACAATTATGTCTTGTTTGTACTTCTATACATTTTTTAGTTTTTAACGCAGATAGGAAAAAATAGAGAGAAATAAAGTAAAAATAGAAAATCAAAAAGATGAGTGGAGTGTTAAACAGGTTATCCATCGTTGGAGATATATCCATGATTTGTTATGTATGATTCTTCGTCCATTCCTTTATTCAGGCTTCAGTCAGGCTCTCGCACCGAGCCATTTTGACCCTTTAAATATTCAATAAATGGAGACCATATCCCTCTGAAAAGATCCAACTTGTCCAGTAGGACAAGCCTTAATCTTTCCAGATGAAGTGTCTCGACATTCCTGTAATCCACATTTTTGGTTGTGGGGGATGTAGGACCTTTCCAGAATATCAATGCTATTTTTTTCCCAATTATTAAACTGTAATCAATAAAAATTCTTTGATTCGTTGTTATTAATTGATCTGTTTCTAATATTCCCAATATTATTAATTTTGAGTCAGGAATCAGATTCATATTAACAACTTTCGAAATTATCTTAAATATTTCTGTCCAAAATTTAGTAATTTTTATACAATTTGTAAATGAGTGTGTTAAGTTAGCTTCTAAGTGCTGACGTTTATCACATATGGCAGATATATTTGAAAAAATACTATGTAATTTGGATTTGAATAATGTAATCTATGTAATATTTTACATTGTATAAGAGAGTGTCTAGCATTTAATGAGCAGTGGTGTATGTGTTGTAAACTTTCATCCCATACTTCTGGTCTGATTATTTGACCTAATTCATTTTCCCATGATTGCCTATATATTTCTGTCATTGGGATATCGTTTTCCAATAAAATGTTATAAATATATGATATCAATTTTTCTGTGTTCGGGTGTTTATTTAGACATTCATCTAAAATTTCTGTCTTTCTATTTCTAATTTCCTGTGTGTTTGCTTTTACATCGTCTCTAATTTGTAAATATCTAAAGTAATCTTTTGAATGTAATCCATAAATTTGTTGTAATTCTTGAAATGAAAGGAAGGAGTTTTCCCTGTAGAGATCGCCCATCTTATTAATTCCATGGTTTTTCCATTGTAAAAAAACCTCTGTCCATCATTGAGGGTTTAAATGTAACGTTATTTACAATGGTGAGGGCTAGTGGTATACATTCCGATTTTAATGTTTTCTTTATTTGTTTCCAGATACGTATCCCACTTTCTATTATAGGGTTTTCACTATAGGTTTTCTTACCTAGTTTAATATTGGCAAATAAAATCGAGCTAATTTCAAAAGGCGAACAATCTTCTTTTTCCATTTTTAACCAGATTGGTTGTTTATCTGTCTCCACTAACCAAAAATTCATATTTTTAATATTAACTGCCCAGTAATAAAACATAAAGTTTGGCAGTGCTAGACCTCCATTTATTTTTGATTTACATAAAATGTTTTTTATTTATTCTATGGCTCTTATAATCCCAGATAAAGTTGGTGACTATAGAATCAACCTTCTTAAAAAAATTTTAGGAAGATATATCGGAATCAATTGGAAGAGATATAGTAATTGCGGGAGAAAAATCATTTTAATTGCATTAATTCTACCTAGCATTGAAATAGGTAATGGTTTTCCAATATAAAATATTCTTATTTAATTTAACCATATAACAATATAACCATATAACAATTACAGCACGGAAACAGGCCCTCTCGGCCCTTCCAGTCCGTGCCGACCATTTGTTTTCCCCTAGTCCCATCTACCTGCACTCAGACCATACCCCTCCATTCCCTTCACGTCCATAACCTATCCACTTTACTCTTAAATGTTAAAATCGATCCTGCCTCCACCACTTCTGCTGGAAGCTGATTCCACACAGCCACCACCCTTGAGTAAAGAAGTTCCCCCTCACGTTACCCGAAACCTCTGTCCCTTAATTCTCATGTAATGCCCTCTTGTTTGAATCTTCCCTACCCTCAATGGGAAAAACGTATCCACGTCAACTCTGTCTATCCCTTTCATCATTTTAAAGACCTCAATCAAGTCCCCCTTAACCTTCTGCGCTCCAAAGAATAAAGACCTAACTTGTTCAACCTTTCTCTGTAACATAGTTGCTGGAACCCTGGCAACATTCTAGTAAATCTCCTCTGTACTCTCTCTATTTTGTTGACATCCTTCCTATAACTAGGCGACCAAAATTGTACACCATACTCCAGAATTGGTCTTACCAATGCCTTGTACAATTTTAACATTACTTCCCTACTCCTATATTCAATGCTCTGATTTATAAAGGCCAGCACACCAAAGGCTTTCTTTACCACCCTATCTACATGCGATTCCACCTTCAGGGAACTATGCACAGTTATTCCTAGATCCCTCTGTTCCACAGCATTCCTCAATTCCCTACCATTTTACCATGTACGTCCTATTTTGATTTGTCCTGCCAAGATGTAGCACTTCACACTTATCAGCATTTAAACTCCATCTGCCATCCTTCAGCCCACTTTTCCAAATGGCCCAAATCTCTCTGTAGATTTTGAAAATCTACGTCATTATCCACAACACCACCTATCTTAGTATCATCTGCATACTTACTTATCCAATTTTTCCACCCCATCATCCAGATCATTGATGTACATGACAAACAACAGTGGACCCAACACAGATCCCTGAGGCACCCCACTGGTCACCGGCTTCCAACCTGACAAACAGCCATCCACCATTACTCTCTGACATCTCCCATTCAGCCACTGTTGAATTCATCTTGCTACTCCGCCATTACACCCAAAGATTGAACCTTCTTAACCAACCTTCCATGGGGAACCTTGTCAAAGGCCTTACTGAAATCCATATAGACAACATCCACTGCTTTACCCTCATCAATTTCCCTAGTTACCGCTTCAAAAAATTCAAGAAGGTTTGTCAAACATGACTTTCCAGGCACAAATCCATGTTGACTGTTCCTGATCAGACCCTGTTTATCCAGATGCTTATATATATTATCTCTAAGTATCCTTTCCATTAATTTGCCCACCACTGACGTCAAACTAATAGGTCTATAATTGCTAGGTTTATTCTTTGAACCCTTTTTAAACAATGGAACAACATGCGCAGTACGCCAATCCTCCGGCACTATTCCCGTTTCTAATGACATTTGAAATATTTCTGTCATAGCTCCTGCTATTTCTACACTAACTTCCCTCAATGTCCTAGGGAATATCCTGTCAGGACCTGGAGACTTATCCACTTTTATATTTTTCAAAAGTGTCAGTACTTCCTCCTCTTTGAATCTCATAGTTTCCATAGCTACTCTACCCTTTCCCCTTAACTCACCGAGTTCAATATCCTTCTCCTTGGTGAGTACCGAAGAAAAGAAATTGTTCAATATCTCCCCCATCTCTTTTGGCTCTGCAGATAGCTGTCCATTCTGGTTCTCTAATGGTCCAATTTTATCCCTCGTTATCCTTTTGCTATTAATATAGCTGTAGAAAACCCTTTGGGTTTACTTTCACCTTTCTTGCCAAAGCAACCTCATATCTTCTTTTAGCCTTCCTAATTTCTGTCTTAAGGTTCTTTTTACATTCTTTATACTCCTCTAGCACCTCATTTACTCCATGCCTCCTATAATTATTGTAGATATCTCTCTTTTTTCGAAACAAGTGTCCAATTTTACTTCGGAGTCACGTGAGTGACTTCGTGAAGAACCCGCCAGCACGCTTGCGCAGCATATCGTCGCGCGCATCTGCAGCGGCAGCTGGGGGGGGGAGTGCGCTCTCCCCACCGGCCTCCTTCACAAGACCGGCAGGTAAGTATTACCTTCCTTTACAGCATGGACAAGGGCCGCAGGACGACGCTGTCGGGGAGCTGAGCTGTGCTGCGGCCAGCCGATGGCCTTTGTCCCCGGAGCTGCATGGAACGCCGGCAGCTTCAACGCATGTGGAAGTCGGGCACGGAGCTGAGCTGTGGCCAGCCGATGGCCCTTGTCCCCGGGAGCTGCACGGAACGCCGGCAGCTTTATCGCAACGGTGGGGGCAGGAATGCAGAGTCGGGCGCGGAGCTGAGCTGCGGCCAGCCGACGGCCTTGTCCCCGGAGCTGCACGGAACGCCGGCAGCTTTATCGCAACGGTGGGGGCAGGAATGCAGAGTCGACGCGGAGCTGAGCTGCGGCCAGCCGACGGCCTTTGTCCCCGGAGCTGCACGGAACGCCGGCAGCTTCATCGCATGTGGAAGTCGGGCACGGAGCTGAGCTGTGGCCAGCCGACGGCCCTTGTCCCCGGGAGCTGCACGGAACGCCGGCAGCTTTATCGCAACGGTGGGGGCTGGAATGCAGAGTCGGGCGCTCCCGCTAATACAGGGGCCGACTCACCCGAATGGGTTACCGCTATGGAGCTGCAAGCAACAGGTCCAGACTCCGAGCCCCCCGTCCCCAAGAGAATAAGGGGGGATACAGGTACGTGGCAAGGGGTCTTGTTTTTCTTTTACAGGCAACCTCTCCCCGAGCTCCAGTAGACCCGAGGGGGCTGGGCCGGGGGACAGCCGCACGACAGGGGAGCCCTGCAAAGTGCATTGCGTACCGCAGCCAGGGATATCTGCCATCGTGCAGCCCGGGCATAACACTGCTGCGTCGTGTAGGCCTGCTGGAGCAGATACCGCCGACAAACACACCCTGTCAGGCTGCGGTCAAGGGCGGAGGTGGCAGCAGGAAGCGGTCGGTCAGCTCAGCGCTGCGAGCGGCCGACCATGCGCCTCCACGCCAAGTAATGGTGTAAGTGTGGAGGTAAGCTTGCACGGACTCCGGGGAGCCAGGTTCCGGGGGCCGGCGCCGAGTCAACTCACCTGCCTTCTTATCTGCCAGGTGGGCCGCCACAGTCTGGGAGAAGACAGACTAGTGGAGAGTCCGTGCGGGAGTCGTATGACCCTACTTGGGCTGTAGGTCACGACGACCTGCCATTGGACCATAGACCCTAAGGGGGTGAGGTCCGATGGTGGAAGCCCCAGTGAATTCGCAGGGCCTGGGGAAGTCGGCTTGTCCGCTGCATATAGCAGGGACGGTCGCATTGAGCGGTTGGAGCTCTTAAATGGTCCAACATCTCCAGCGGGACCAAGAACGAGAAGAACGGCATCCACTAGCCATGCAAGGACTCCGCTCAGCTCCTCATCGTCTCCAGCCAGAAGCATTAATGATTGCCCAGCTGCTGAGTTTGACGACGACCAGGGACAGCCAGTGACCGCTGAACCAGAGCATGAGGAGGATGCTGGATGTGGTGAGTGAAGTTTGCCGTTTCTACCCAGACAGGTGAACCCTGCACCACGAATTGGCGGGCACCATTGATTGCCTACGTATGCACCAACTCTGGAGTCAGATTGTCAATAATACCTTGGAGAAAGGTTCTCCACGGGCATAACGGCGTTCTGGAAAACCCTGATCGGGGATAATGTGTCCAGTAAATAGCATGATGCGCTAGCACTCCTAGTGAGTTGGATGTGGCCCTTGTGGCTAAGGGGATCAGAGGGTATGGAGAGAAGGCAGGTACGGGATACTGAGTTGGATGATCAGCCATGATCATATTGAATGGCGGTGCAGGCTCGAAGGGCTGAATGGCCTACTCCTGCACCTAATTTCTATGTTTCTATGTTTCTATGCAACGCCCAGTATGAGATATATTGCCTGCGTAAGAGCTCCATATAGCCCACACTAAACCCCAAATTCGCGGGGTTGTGCCGACCATTACCGCTCCACCGCCGCATCAGTTGCTTGGAGACCTGTACAAACAGGTGAAGGGACTGGACAAAGGAGGCCAAAACAGTGGGCCTCATGAAACTCCATCGGCCAGAGTTCACCCATATCACCGGCAACAGCCTAATACAACCTGTGAACCAAGGCTGCCGGATAGGGCACAAAGATTCTACCTACCTCCATCTCAATAAATACAACGACCATTTAGGGCAAGGCCAACAGCGGCCTGCATGGGAAATGCGGCCGCCGGGCCGTCAACCTCCATAACGTCCACCCGAAGCACCGTATGTATGGAACCGCCGTTCACTATGGAGGTAAGCGGGTCTGGCTCCTCTCACGCCGTAGTATCCCTCCTGTACGAATAGGTGGGCGATTGCGGACGGCCTTGGACATATGGGGAAAACTGTAACCACAGATGAGTTCATTTTTACAAAGTGTTCAAGGGTATATATAATTCGTGGGAGGTATAGATTCCCATACCCAGCATTCACCTCGTAGGAATTTACTCTATCCCGAAAAGAGGTGGAGGCAGGGCATGCTGAAATTATATGGCGAGCAGGGAAAAGTGGTAATTGGCATAACCAAGCATGGACATATAATCGATTTAGCTGAGTTGAACACTTTTGTACAATATACCCATGTCAAAATGGATGCTTTTGGAACAGCTAGGTGGATGCTTTACTCAGGGTACTTTATGGCATGTATCAGTTTGAAAGAAGCATGCTATACGGTGCCCATCGCTGAGGCTCACAGGGAATTCTGAAGTTGTCTGGAAGGGTGCATTGCCTAATGGAACTATCACAGCTTAGGCTGTTTACCAAGTTGTAATTTACCTGTATTGGCTCTTCTCCGACAACAAGATTATAGTGATGGCATGTTGGATGAAATCCTTATAATGGGGCAGACCCTCCAATTGGCAATTCAAGGAGTGGCTGCAACCAAGGCTCTGCTTGAGAAACTGGGATTGTAATCCATCCAGACAAATCAAAAACTGCACCCGCTACGGGTTATGGATTTGGTGTTCACCTTTAGACACTAATTTAATGAAGTTTATCATCCCCACTAATAAAGCTACTGCTATATCAGAAGAGTGCCACAATCTTGCTTGCGCCAGGGTATCGACCATGTGGCAAACAGCGAAAGTTATTGGTATTGGTAACTCTAAACTGGTAACTACATTCCCAGCTGCACGATTCGGACCGCTACACTACCGAAATTCACAAAGGTCACAAATCACAGCATTTAAAAAACAAATGCTGGCTGCTTTGATCGGCCACTTTGGTTACCACCGGAAGCTAGAAACAAGCTATAATGGTGGGTAGATAATATTAAAGAATGTCATTGACCTATTATATGGAGCAACCCTGATGTTGTGCTACTAACTGACGCAAGTGCACCAGGCTGGGGAGCAACTGGTACGATGTCCAGTTGTGGTGGCAGATGGAACTCTCATGAGTCTACATTCCTGGAGTCACATGGGATAAACTATATAGAAATGCTGGGGGTGTTTCATGGACTGCGGGCTTCTGTACTAATTCATGGGATTACATGTCCGCTTTCGAATAGATAATGCTACAATAATGGTTTACATCAATCATATGGGTAGTATTAGGTCGCTAGTTTGCAATGAATTGGCTAATACAATTTGGCACTGGTGCATTGAAAGAAATATTTGGATTACTGCGACCTATTTGCCTGGGAAGCTTAATTCAGTGGCGGACACCAGGTCACGTGTCTTCAATGACAACATTGAGTGGATGTTGAACCCCCAGATTTTGGAGATATTATAGCTCAAATTGGGGACACCAGATATTGACCTATTTGCGTCCAGGCTGAACCATCGAATACCAACGTATGTGTTGTGGGAACCAGACCCTGGGGTAATAGCATTGGATGCATTTTTATCCATTGGGGGAAATGGGTTGCTACGCGTTTCCCCCATGCTGCCTCACCAGTCGGGTATTGCAGAAAATTAAACTAGACTCTGCAACTGACATATTGATCATTCCCGACTGGCCTACACAACCATGGTACCCGATGGTTGTAGAAATGTACAACAACCATGGATGGCGATTGGGAAACATCCCAAATTGATTACTCACTCCATTACAGGGGGGTCAGTCATCCTTGCCATGGTCATTAAACTTGTTGGCTTGCAGGTTCTGAAAAGACCGCTCAACCGGGCAGGCATCTCGTCAAGAGCCATGAACCTTATTGCAGCATCGTATCGGGAATCCACCCGCAAACAATATCTCACTCAAATCAGAAAGTGGGAGGTTTCTGTGCCCGGAACAACAAGTCCTCCAACTCGGCAACAATACTGGATGTGTTGGAGTTTCTAGCAGGCCTCCATTTTGATGCAGGCCTCAGCTACAGTGCCATCAACAGCGACAGGAGTACGCTGTATTCATACCTGGATATAAGTATCAGCTCCCACCACCTGGTGTCTAAACTAATGAGGGGAGTATTCAATACCAATCCCTCCACGACCCAGATATACAGTAACGTGGGATGTGGGGATCATGCTGACCCTACTGAGGAGTTGGGCTCCAATAGATGAGCTACCATTTGAAACAGCTCACCCTTAAGGTGGTGATGCTCATGGCACTGGCGACAGCCCAACGAGCCCAGATGTTACAAAAACTGCGACTGGACACCATGGTGGCCAACCCTGGTCAAATAAAATTCTTTGGTAAAGAGTTATTAAAACAGGAGTTGCTACTAACGTTTTTAAGTCTTATTCCACCAGGGCTGCAGCGAGAGCCATGAAGGTGCCCATGGACCACATTTTCGCCACTGCGGGCTGGGCCAGTGGGGGAAAAACCTTTCAACGGTTCTATAACAAGTCTGGCCGTTCCTGCGACATTCGCAGAAGCTATCCTGGGTACCGCTCAGTAAATGTCTGGCCCCGAATTAGGGGTTGTTGTTTAGTTGATTAATAAATTGTGTTGATTTTTTCAGCCGCTGTCAACTGAACTCCATTAACAGTCTTACTCCATCAGAATGGCGGCAGTGTGATAAGCATGGACGTTGTTCAGGGCGTGAAATCACAGAGCTTTGAAATCTTCACGAAGTCACTCACGTGACTCCGAAGTAAAATAGTAAGATTAAACGAGAACTTACCAAGTTTGAAGTTTGATCTGTATTTTACGAGGAGTCGCGGTGAGGGATTTCGTGCCCACCGCTCCCACCCTCTATCATCAGGTCAAACAGGTAGTTCTACGGTTTTCATCTTACTATTTTCAGTCATGGTTGGTTCTGTGATTCCACACCGCTGCTTTGAAGGATGCTGCGCAAGCGTGCTGGCGGGTTCTTCACGAAATCCCTCACCGCGACTCCTCGTAAAATACAGATCAAACTTCAAACTTGGTAAGTTCTCGTTTAATCTTACTATTTCCCTTGAAAACCATGGCTCTTTCCAATTTTTACTATTTCCTTTCAACCTAACAGGGACATAAAGATTCTGTACTCTTACAATTTCCCCTTTAAATGTCCTCCATTTCTCTTCTACATCCTTCCCATGAAACAAAGTGTCCCAATTCACTCCTTTAAAATCCTTATGCATTCCCTCAAAGTTAGCCTTTCTCCAATCAAAAATCTCTACCCTAGGTCCAGTTCTGACTCTCTCCATAATTATATTGAAACTAATGGTATTGTGATCACTGGTCCCGAAGTGCTCACCAACGCATACCTCCGTCACCTGACCTGCCTCATTTCCTAACAGGAGGTCCAGCACTGCCCCTTCTCTGGTCGATACCTCTATGTACTGCTGCAAAAAACTATCCTGCACACATTTTACAAACTCCAAACCATCCAGCCCATTTACAGAATGTGTTTCCCAGTCTATTTTTGGAAAATTGAAATCTCCCACCTTGTGCTTACTACTAATAGCTTACTACCTTGTGCTTACTACTAATATCTGCTATCTCCTTACATATTTGCTCTTCCAATTCCGGCTCCCCATTTGGTGGTCTATAATACACCCCTAAAAGTGTTGCTACACCGTTCCCACTTCTCACTAATTTATTCAGTAAAAGTGGAAAATTGGATTTAAATAAAGAATCAAATGTTTTTGTTACATAAATTCCAAGATATTTGATTTTTCGTTTGCTATCTTAAAAGGAAATTGTTGTAATATATGTAAGTTATTTACCATTATTGACATAAGTTCACTTTTATTCCAACTAATACTGAAAATAAGCCAAATTCAGTTATTAAATTTAATAAATTTGTAATTCTAATTTCCAGCTTTGTAATTTAAAGTAATACATCATCCGCATATAAGGAGATTTTATTTTTAGTATCTCTGGTTTCATACCCATATATTTCAGGATGTAATCTCACGCGTTGAGCTAATGGTTCAATTGCAAGTGCAAACAATAGCGGGGATAAAGGACAACCTTGTCTGCAGCCTCGGAATAAATTAAATTTAGTTGATAGCATTTGATTTGTTAGTATTCCGGCTGTTGGATTAGTGTATAATAATTTAACCCATGTAATAAACTTCTCTCCCAACTTAAAAGTTTCCATGACCAAAAACAAGTAAGACCAATCCACCTGGTCAAAGGCTTTCTCAGCATCTAACGATATAATCACTAGGTCTTTATTAATACCTCTTTTCGAATATATAATATTGAATAATCGTCTCAGGTTATATGAGGAATATCGTTTTGGTATAAATCCTGTTTGATCCGAGTGAATTAATTTATTGATAACTGTGCTTAGTCTTTGTGCTAATATTTTAGTTAGTATCTTTTGATCAGTGTTCTGAGGTGACCTGCATGTTCTGAGGTGACCTGCATGTCATCTTTTAATAGACAAAGCGTGGAATGGGCAGTCAATCCAATGGAAGACCTTTAAAGCTGCAAAGCTGCCTTCATTGTCATTTTTTTTCAATAATGTTAACATATTTTCCTTGGTCTGAAAAATAGGAGTCAGAAAATAAGAACAGCCTAAAATATTAGTGCCTGTCTAGCATTTCCTGAGTTAGAGGAAGCAAGAATGCATCTCATCTGGCTAAAACATTTTCCTGTTTCCAGCTCCATAGAGGGCAGCACAGTGGCATTACTGGCAAAGCTGTGATGGTAGAGCGGTACCCGGACGTGGTTCCGACGGACAAGAGGCCGAAGCAAAGAAGTCGAAGCCAAAGAAACGAGGCCGAAACACCAATAAACTGAAAGAGTACGAAGACGAAGCGCCTACTAACTGAAAGGATGGGATGCTTAAATGCAAACTAACCGAAAGGGCGGGACGCCTAAAAGCCAACGAACTGAAAAGCTGCGTTGCCCAAAGGCAAACTTACTGAATGTCCGCTCTGTCGAAATGCCACCTACTCGACAGGCGGCGTCGCCTACAAGCCAAAGGACCGACTGCCGCTCAACAGAAAAGTCCTATAACGGACATGATGATGCTGAGGGGCGGGACTTGTCAGCGATTGGCACAGATCCCCACGTCCATCACATCACTGTGAAGGGATGAACATTGTCCCACACCTCCGCTCCACCCGACCCCCAGCCCGCGGACCGCGGAGGGTGGCCGTGGGGGAGTGGGGGCCGTCCCGATGGATGCGCACCTTCGGCCGCTTTCAACTTGGTGCTTGGGTTCAGATTGTCCAGTCACCTATGGCGTGTGTTGGAAAAGGACCCCCATGCTCCCGTCTCCCCCTCCTCTCTCCCCTCTTTCATGACGTTTCATGCCGAAACCATTCTTCAGACCTGAAGAGTGCGTCTGAAGAGTCTACATCCGAAACGCCACCCATTCCTTCTCTCCAGAGATGCTGCCTGTTCAGCTGAGTTACTCCAGCATTTTGTCTCTATCTTTTGTGTGACAGTTGTCTTATTTCATCGGCTTCGTGTATTTGAAGAGATGCTTTACACGCCGCTTGCATGTATTCAAACAAGTGCGCTCAAATTGAAATCTCACATCTTTGTGAGGGAGGGATGGAATGGATGTAATCACCGGCTAAAGCAAAGGCCGTTAGGACATGGAAATACTGCCACCAGTTAATTAACCATGTTCCAGAACGATTTATACATGTAACATTTTTGCTTTCAAATTAATGTAGATCTGTTTTGATTTTTAATGGCGAGTTAAAACCTCGTTCGGTGGGAAGGGCTTGCGGCCGCTGGTTTCACAGTGCCTTCATTGTTGGTAGGTGCTGTAATTTCACCGCTGCCAGTTTTCTCAACTTCCATAGCCGCTCTGCATAAGTGGGAGAGAGAGGGAAAAGGGGAGAGAAAGAAAGAAGGGGAGAGAAGGTAGAGGAAGGAGAGGAGGGGAGTGAGAAGGAGGACAGAGAGAAGGGAGAGAGAGGGGGAGAGTGAGAGAGGGGGGGAGAGAGAGAGAGAAGGGAGAGAAGTGGGGAGTCAGAGGGGGAGAGAGAGAAGAGGGGAGAGAAAGAGAGAAGGGGATAGAGAGAAGGGAGAGAGAGGGGGAGAGAGAGGATGAGAGAGAGTAGGGGGAGAGAGAGGGGGGAGAGAGAGTGGAGGGGGAGAGAGAGAAGGGGAGAGAGAGCGGGGAGAGAGAGAAGAGGGGAGAGAGAAGTGGGAGATGGGAGCGTGGGGTCCTTTTCCTACATAAGCCATAGGTGGCTGGGCAATCTGAACCCAAGCACCAAGTTGAAAGCGACCGAAGGTGTGCATCCCTCAGGACAGCCCCCACTATCCCATGGCCACCCTCCGTGGGCTGCGGGTTGGTGGAGCAGATGTGTGGGACAATGTTCATCCCTCCACAGTGATGTGATGGATGCGGGGTCTGGACCAATCACTGACAAGTCCCACCCACGGCAATGTCATATCTGTTATTGGACTTTTCTGTTGAGCGGCAGTCGATCCGTTGTCTTGTAGGCAACGCCGCCTTTCGGGTAGGCAGCGTTTCGACAGAGCGGCCATTCGGTAAGTTTGCTTTTAGGCGATGCAGCATTTCGGTTAGTTGGCTTTTAGGCGCTCTGCCCTTTTGGTTATTTTGCATTTAGACGTCCCATCCTTTCAGTTAGTAGGCGTTTCATCTTCGTACTCTTTCGGTTTATTGGCATATTGGCCATGTTTCCATTCGGTTCTTTGGCTTCAACTTCTTTGCTTCGGCCTCTCGTCCGTCGGCGCCTCGTCCGCTCATGGGTAGAGCTGGTAGAGGGGCAACATTACATTAAAAAATGCATTGCATCTCAAATATCATAAATATATATACAATCATGGTAAATCACATAAAAACATCATAATTTATATATATTTTTAAAAAAACCCACAATACTTAAGTTAAAAATCCAGAGTAAAAAATGTACAACGAGACAACGATACCAGTGTCTCCACAACTGGGATTCGTAGCGTGTAGTGCTAACCCTTATGTTTGTCAAGGCCACAATAAGCACATTTTTAGAGTCATTTATCCTGCAAATGAATTTATACATGTGTTGTTTTAGGATAGCTTCTAGAGTACTGACTCCTGCAGCCACAAACATATTACTGGCACTACACCATCTTGGTTGCCTTAGCAGTGTTCTCATGGCATCGTTATATACAACCTTTAGTCTCTGCATACTTGTCTTTAAATAGTTCGACCACAGGTGCGCAGTGTAGAGGGTTGTGCAGTATGCTCTAAATAGCAACATCTTCACCACATCTGCACACGCACCAAATTTACGCAAGAGGATATTCGCCTGTATATACAGCATGCGTCGTTGCCTATAAATATCCTCATCATCTGTCATTTGTTCTGTAATAATATGCCCTAGATATTTTATCTTATTACAGACACTAAGATTGTTGTCAGACAATTTAAAATCAGGATATTTTAGGCTTTTATCCTCTTTGGTTCTACAGACCATAACAGCACTCTTACTAGCCTTATATTTAATGTCATGTTCCAAACCATACACGGAACATGCAGTAAGGAGCTGCTGGAGACCAGCGCTAGATGGACTAAAGACCCACAAGATCCATCTGCATACATAATATGGTTCACTAGAATATTACCAATCACGCACCCAGTGTTACAGGCTTTCAATTGTTTAGACAGATCATCAACATATAGATTAAAAAGGACTGGGAATAAAATTCCCCCTTGTCTAATACCATTGCTAACCCCAAATGGGCTGAGACCCCTATTGCCCCATTTTATTTGCATAGTCTGGTGGGCATACCAGTAGGCCAGTATTCTCACAATGTATTTAGGCACCCCTCTTTGACACATTTTTACCAAACAGCTTTCTGTGATTAACACGGTCAAAGGCTTTGGAAGCATCAATAAAGCACATAAGGATTGAAGAGTTTTTGCCTCTATATTTGTTTACAATCTCCTTTTAGGGCATATATGCATAAGTCAGTGCCATGTTTATCTTTTAAAGCCAAACTGGTTATCTATGGAAGTTAACAAACTCATGTATTCTATCCAGCAGAACTCTTTCTAATACTTTTGACAATATGCTGGCTAAAGCTATGGGCCCTGTAATTATTTAAACTGCCTACTTTACCCGCTTTGTCCTTAATAACCGGCACTAACAGGACAGACAACATTGAGTCTGGTAACATACCATGAATCATAAAGCCAGTAAAACAAATAGCTGGGAGAGGAGCTATCCTCATACTCGCATACTTAAGATGTTCAGCAGAGATATGATCCAAGCCACTTGCTTTGTTGTTGGACAGCTTGTTCATGGCATGATACACCTCATGTGACATAATCACCATCGAGTCATTGCTCTCAATATTGTCCACCCTATACAAGTCACCTTGGACACAGTTGAATAAAGTGCTATAATGTTGTCGCCATAACTCCGTGATATTAGCCGTTCCGGATATTCCATCTACAGTACATGGTAGAGATGTTTTGCAACTGCTAAGAGCTCTCACTTCCTTCCAAAAATATAACCATATAACTATATAACAATTACAGCACGGAAACAGGCCCTCTCGGCCCTTCCAGTCCGTGCCGACCATTTGTTTTCCCCTAGTCCCATCTACCTGCACTCAGACCATACCCCTCCATTCCCTTAACGTCCATATACCTATCCACTTTACTCTTAAATGTTAAAATCGATCCTGCCTCCACTACTTCTGCTGGAAGCTCATTCCACACAGCCACCACCCTCTGAGTAAAGAAGTTCCCCCTCACGTTACCCCTAAACTTCTGTCCCTTAATTCTCATGTCATGCCCTCTTGTTTGAATCTTCCCTACCCTCAATGGGAAAAGCTTATCCACGTCAACTCTGTCTATCCCTTTCATCATTTTAAAGACCTCAATCAAGTCCCCCCTTAACCTTCTGCGCTCCAAAGATAAAGACCTAACTTGTTCAACCTTTCTCTGTAAACATAGTTGCTGGAACCCTGGCAACATTCTAGTAAATCTCCTCTGTACTCTCTCTATTTTGTTGACATCCTTCCTATAACTAGGCAACCAAAATTGTACACCATACTCCAGAATTGGTCTTACCAATGCCTTGTACAATTTTAACATTACTTCCCTACTCCTATATTCAATGCTCTGATTTTATAAAGGCCAGCACACCAAAGGCTTTCTTTACCACCCTATCTACATGCGATTCCACCTTCAGGGAACTATGCACAGTTATTCCTAGATCCCTCTGTTCCACAGCATTCCTCAATTCCCTACGATTTTACCATGTATGTCCTATTTTGATTGTCCTGCCAAGATGTAGCACTTCACACTTATCAGCATTAAAACTCCATCTGCCATCTTTCAGCCCACTTTTCCAAATGGCCAAATCTCTCTGTTGGACTTTGAGAATCTACTTCATTTTCCACAATACCACCTATCTTAGTATCATCTGCATACTTACTTATCCAATTTTCCACCCCATCCCCAGTACATGGTAGAGATGTTTTGCAACTGCTAAGAGCTCTCACTTCCTTCCAAAAATATAACCATATAACCATATAACAATTACAGCACGGAAACAGGCCCTCTCGGCCCTTCCAGTCCGTGCCGAGAGGGCCTCTAATATAGCTGTAGAAACCCTTTGGGTTTACGTTCACCTTTCTTGCCAAAGCAACCTCATATCTTCTTTTAGCCTTCCTATTTCTTTCTTAAGATTCTTTTTACATTCTTTATACTCCTCTAGCACCTCATTTACTCCATGCCTCCTATAATTATTGTAGATATCTCTCTTTTTTCGAAACATGTCCAATTTCCCTTGAAAACCATGGCTCTTTCCAATTTTTACTATTTCCTTTCAACCTAACAGGGACATAAAGATTCTGTACTCTTACAATTTCCCTTTTAAATGTCCTCCATTTCTCTTCTACATCCTTCCCATGAAACAAAGTGTCCCAATTCACTCCTTTAAAATCCTTACGCATTCCTCAAAGTTAACCTTTCTCCAATCAAAAATCTCCACCCTAGGTCCAGTTCTGACTCTCTCCATAATTATATTGAAACTAATGGTATTGTGATCACTGGTCCCGAAGTGCTCACCAACGCATACCTCCGTCACCTGACCTGCCTCATTCCTAACAGGAGTCCAGCACTGCCCCTTCTCTGGCGATACCTCTACTGCTGCAAAAAAAACTATCCTGCACACATTTTACAAACTCCAAACCATCCAGCCCATTTTACAGAATGTGTTTCCCAGTCTATTTTTGGAAAATTGAAATCTCCCACAATCACTACCTTGTGCTTTACTACTAATATCTGCTATCTCCTTACATTTTTGCTCTTCCAATTCACGCTCCCCATTTGGCGGTCTATAATACACCCCTAAAAGTGTTGCTACACCGTTTCCACTTCTCAGTTCCACCAGATAGCCTCCCTAGACGAGCCCTCTAATCTATCCTGCCAAAGCACTGCTGTAATATCTTCTCTGACAAGCAATGCAAACACCTCCCCCTCTGGTCCCTCCAATTCTATCACACCTGAAGCAACGAAATCCTGGAATATTTTAGTTTCCAATCACAGCCCTCCTGCAAACCATGTTTCACTGATTGCCACAACATCATATTTCCAGGTGTCAATCCAGGCTCTAAGTTCGTCCACCTTACTTACAATGCTCCTAGCATTAAAATATACACATTTTAGAAACCCACCATCCCTTATTCTCTGTCTATTATCTTTTTCATCTTTCTCGCCTACATTTTGGATCCGAGTGCTTCCCTTCTCTGCCTCTTGCTCCACACCCTGACCCCCTAGCCCCCTCTACCCGAGTCCTCCCCCAGCCTTTCTAGTTTTAAAGTCTCCCCAGTAGCCTTTGCAAATCTCCCTGCCAGGATATTGGTCCCCCTCGGGCTCAAGTGCAACCCGTCCTTTGTGTACAGATCATGCCTTCCACAAAAGAGGTCCCAGTGATCAAGAAACTTGAATCCCTGCCCACTGCACCAGTCCCTCAGCCACGCATTTATCCTCCACCTCATTTCATTCCTACTATCACTGTCACGCGGCACAGGCAGTAATCATGAAATTGTTACCCTTTTGGTCCTTCTCCTTAACTTTCCCCCCAACTCCCTAAATTCTCCCTTCAGGACCTCGTCACTTTTTCTGCCTACGTCATTGGTACCTATGTGTACCACAACATCAGGCTCCTCTCCCTCCCTTATCAGAATCTTTTGGACACGTTCTGACACATGCGAGACCCTGGCACCAGGGAGGCAAACTGCCATCCGGGTCACCCGACTGCGTCTACAGAATCGCCTATCCGACCCCCTAACTAATAGAGTCCCCTATTACAATTGCCCTCCTTTTTTTGCTACCCTTCTGAGCATCAGGGCCGGTCTCTGTGCCGGAGGCCCGGCCTCTGTTGCTGCCCCCAGCTAGGCTGTCCCCTCCAATCGACTCAAACGGAGTACCTATTTTCCAGGTGTACGGTCACAGGGGTACTCTCGAGCCCCTGCCTCTGCCCCTTGCCCTTCCTAACTGTGACCCACTTGTCTGCCTCCTGTGGTTTGGGAGTGACTACCTCCCTGTAGCTCCTCTCTATGACCTCCTCACTCTCCCTGACCAGACGGAGGTCATCGAGCTGCTGCTCCAGGTTCCTAACACAGTCCTTTAGGAGCCCCATCTCGACACACCTGGCACAGATGTGGATGTCTGGAGGGCTATCAGATTCCCTGACCTCCCACATCTGACATCCAGAACAGTACACTGCCCTGGCCTTCATACTGCCCCCCTTACACAGGATACAATATAAAGTACACAACAAACTGCTGGGATCTGACTGCCAATCAGCTGCTTACCCTGGTCCACTTCCCACCAATCAGCGGCTTCCTCAAAAAAAACCCACTTCTCCAAATGGAATGTTATGGATTTCGACAAAAACAAGCCCCGCGCTTGATTTTTAACCTTACCGGTCGGGTGTCGCTCCTCCCCCTCCTTCTCTTCCAACGGCTCCTGTGGGCCTCTGAAAAAACAAACCCCGCGCTGGATTTTAAACCTTACCGGTCGGGTGTCGCTCCTCCCCCTCCTTCTCTTCCAACGGCTCCTGTGGGCCTCTGAAATCTGTAGCATTGTTATTTAGCAGCTTCTTAGCCATGGAATCAGCCCTCATAGCTTGCTCATTTTTACATATGAAGCGAACAGCATACTTATACCTTGCATTAGTGAGCTTCTTGTGCTCAAACACAGGCCCCTGTCTGGGTCTACCTGCCATAGCCCATGCTTTGGTGGCTTCACGGGCTTCAGCATGATACTCAGCTACATACTTATTCCAGCCAGGCCTGATGTTATGTGTCTTATTTTTATGCTTGCAGTAGGGCTTACTGCCTACATATAAGGCGCTTACTATATCATTATACATGGAGCAGATATCTCTCCTATGCTTCATATCTTTACAGTTAACATTACTACATATTATTGCATCTTTAGGTAGATGAATATTAACCATTTAACCATATAACAATTACAGCACGGAAACAGGCCCTCTCGGCCCTTTCAGTCCGTGCCGACCATTTGTTTTCCCCTAGTCCCATCTACCTGCACTCAGACCATACCCCTCCATTCCCTTCCCGTCCATATACCTATCCACTTTACTTTTAAATGTTAAAATCGATCCTGCCTCCACCACTTCTGCTGGAAGCTCATTTCACACAGCCACCACCCTCTGAGTAAAGAAGTTCCCCCTCATGTTACCCCTAAACTTCCGTCCCTTAATTCGCATGTCAATATTGCTTAAGGATTTATCTGTATGGGCATAATAGGATAGGATGTCTTCCTTTGTAAGCGTTGACCAGTCCAGTTTTTTTGTATTAAGGCTATTTCTATCCATGGATACCACAGGTATGTGTTCAACATTTATTGTCATAGCAACAGGTATATGATCAGTCATTGCTGCCCCGTACAGAATGCTCATACACCCCAACGAGGCATGTGCATCAGGTGTACTAATGCAGTGGTCCGGCCATGATGTGGTGTGCCAGGCCTCACTAATATAAGTATAGCTATCTGTAGGTAAAAGCACTTTGCAATTAACACCCTGCCTTGAAAATTCAAAAATGTGATATTCTCAAGATCAGAACTTTAATATTATTGTATAATATGCTGTAAGTCCGTATCAGATAGGTAAATAAATTACAGTTTCTAGCAATAGACCAAGTCTTTATGGAGAAGATCAGTTGCTAGCTAGTACATTAGCATATCATAATCAGTAGCATCATCATACTCCTCAGATTATAACTAATATGCAACTGTACATCTTGTTTTTTGTCAACTTTTCAATTTTGGCATTGTAATCTACAAGTTTTTGCTCTTCAAACCACTCATGACATGCCTTTCTGCCCACTACTTTCCCATTAAGAATGTCCAGTAGATTCCATTTCTTAAGACAAGGATAATTTTTTTAAAGTATCCAAATAACAAACTAATCCCATTCGCACAAGAATTCACAATATAACATGATTTTTTAATCTCACTGTCATGAATTTATATGCCAGATGGAAGGAATTTAATGTTTAAATCCCATAAATGAATCCAGAAACATCAGAAATCCTCAAAATATAATCAAAATGATTGTTTTTTTTTGCACGATACATGTGACTCAAACTTTTGTGAATATTTATTTTAAAAATAATCAATGAGAGAGAATAATACAAAATATAGACAATTTAGACAGCTTATGACATGATTGTCCAAAAAAATGAGGATATAAATCATCTTACGAGTGGGTTTTTCTGGAACGCGATCGATTGGAAAGTTGCATTTGCGGTGAATTTGAACTCCATATTGCCGGTTCATATGGGGCCCAAATAACATTTTCACAATGTAAAATTAGATTAAAGCCATCCCAAGAAGCAAGATTATATGTAAAATAAACAACTTACCCTTTGTTTTGTCCCGTTCTTGCGATCTGTCACGTTGTGGGCATTGAGGGTGTTAGAAGTCGCTTTGTATTTTAATCCAATTATTAAATTGTCCAGAGATTTTTTAAAAACATATCGGGAACGGAAGTCTGATCAATTTTTCTTCATCAGCTAGCATCCCGAGGAAATCTGCCTCAGACGGGCAGTACAAAACTGGATTTTAATACCGCCACCACCCCCCCCCCCCCCCCCCCCCCCCCCCCCCCCCCCACCCCCCCCCCCCCCCCACCCCCCAAAGGTGCCAAAGTTGCGCACACGGCCAATGGCAGAACTGCAGCACCACTGATGGTAAGTATTGTAACATCACTACTATACCAGAATGTAAAAGGCACTTGGACTGGGTCTTGGATAGGAAAGGTTCAGATGGATTATGGGCCAAACACAGGCAAATTATACTAGCTTAGATAGGACATCTTGGTCAACATGGACCAGATGGGCTGGTTTCAGTGCACTATGACTATGTGCAGGTTTATAGGTTCATTGGCCTCTGTAAATTGTCCCCAACGTTTATGGAATGGATGAGGAGAAAGTGTGAATGAGTAATAGTTGGTGGCTGTGACCTTAGTGGGCTGAAGGGCTTGGCTCCATGCCATATTGAAAGAATTTGTTTCATTTAAAGATAAAGTCCTGAACTCTGCAAGTGCATCCACTTGGACCACCTCTCCTTACCCCAGCCACCATTTTGCCATTCTATCAACTTCCACACCTCTCCCAACCAACCAACATGATTTCTCTTGACCATCATTCCACTGTCCAAACATCAAGTTTCTGAACGACGCATCATCCCTTTCCACACCACCATCACCACTTCTAATTTCCTCACCCACCATCACTATCACATCTCTCCCCTATGCTTCCTGCAATTGCTATCTAATCACACTATTATTTAATCTTTGGGATTTTTAAAAGTATATATTTTTTAATAGCTGCATGTTTATTTTTGTTACAGAAAGCAAAAATCACTGAAGGCTGTATTTTACATTGTCGAATAGAGTATCATTGCACAAATGTCAATAGAAGTGATTCTCGTCAACTTCAAATAGCGAACTGTGGTGAAACCCTGTTCTAATGAGTCACGGCATCTGATTACTGCAGGGTAGTGGGATGTTATTAGTTAATATCTATAAACAGTTTTTTTTTCCCCTAAGGCTGTTTAAATTCCAAGACAGCTTACTTTTTTGCCTGTCAATTTCCAAATTAACGTTTGTGGCTCTCCAAATCCAGATAGAAGTCATGTTGTAGTCAATTTGGCTTGTGTAAGACAAGAGGTTTAAGACTGTAAATCGAAAAAAGGCAGCTGGTAATGTAGGTTCTCCTCGAAAATCACATTTACTTTTCAAACAGCAATGTCAGCATTTTATGCACTATCACAATAAGAGGTAGATTCCAAGGTACGGTATGATGATAGATATAGTTACTGTCATGAAAGGTTCACCTGCTGATACCAAAGAATTACACAAAGTGACTTTTTCAAGTAAATAACCTTGGAGCAGCACATTGAGCAACAAGACTGTCTACGGGAAATTAAGGGGCAGTTGACCTAATTTGTGGACCCTTGTCTTTATATTCATTGATTTTAATGGATAGAAAACCATCCGGCTGCAATGTAGATGCATGTATCATCGCGTCTGAATTGCAATATGTTGCTGCTGCATGAGGCTTTAAATTGGAAAGAATACAATGGTACAACAGACCTTTCCTTGTGATTAAGTATAAACAGAGAAATACAAACAACTTTAAATCAAAATGTCCAAACATACATTATGACAGAAATGCTACAAAAGGATGCTGAGTGCATGATTTTTCCAGATGGAAAGGAAAATAAATCTCTAGTTGCTGCCTTAATTATATGAAATTATCTTATTTTGAAAAGGCAATTTAAAACCATATCCACTTCTGTTTAATTAAATAACTTTAAAGAGCGCAGCACATTTGCAGAATGATACATAATTATTTTATGTTCCATAAAATACAAATTTACTATTAACATAATATCATATGGTTAATTAATACTGATTATTTCCTAATTACCACTTAATTACTCATTCAATCTCAAATATTGACCTATATTACATTCAGAAGTCTAATTTTAGTAAGGAGGGGGTGGGGTTGTGGTTAGCAGAAGGGGGAATTTGCACATGCTTCTCTTCCCTTGTCGGAAAACTAGCTTATGGATAAAAGTGTAGTTCCTGCCAAAGCTGTGGCAGCCATGAGGAAAAAGACAAAAGTAAATTTACCCAAAGGATTCAGACCTGCCCTCAGGCACGCACAAACCAATAAAGAAGACAATGCACATCACTACCTCTGTAGGAGACAGACAGCAAATTAACTGGGAAAAGCGCATAAAAAAACAATCAATAAAATATGAAAGTGATTCAATAACATTGGTAATAACGTTTATAAGCAATTAATGTTCTCCAGGACATGCATGAATGTTCAATACAAAGGACAATTTGAGTGTGAATCAATATGAAGCTGATAATGTTTTTTTGAAACAAACTATAACAGGCAAGACTATCAGGGACTAGAAACATGGAACTGCAGATGCTGGTTTACTGAAAAGAGACACAATGTGCCGGAGTAACTCAGCGGGTCCAGCAGCACCTCTGGAGAACATGGATAGGAGATGTTTTGGGTCATGACACTTCTTCAGACTCATCTATCAGGAACAAAAAAATCATTATTTCTCAAGTGGAATTGAATAGTGTTTATTTTTAATATAGATTTAAATTCTCAAGAAATCCTGGTGTCCAATCCTGCCTCAATGACTGCCTCGGTGTTGTTTCTTCCATTCATCGTAATAAAGCACTGAGAGGTTGGTTATGGCACAAAACAACTCCTGCCTCAGAAATTACCTGGATCTGCTTCAATTTGCCTATTACCGCAACAAGTGTAATAGTAGATAGCAGATGCAATCTCACTGACACTTTACTCTACTCTGGACCATCTGATGACAGAAACATGTATGTCAGACTGCTGTTTATTGACCAAGGGTCTACTCTCAATACTAGCAAACTCTTCAAATTCATCACCTAACCGGGCCTCGATCCAAAACGTCACACATTCCTTCTCTCCAGAGATGCAGCATGCTCTGTTGAGTTCAACATTTTGTGTCTATATGCAAGTCCTTGTTCTCTGTACATCCCTTTTCAAAGGGATCCCTGACTTCCTCAGTGGCAGACTGCAATCAGTATGGATTGGTAACACCTTGCCATCTATAAATTCGCCAACTTTTCATCGTCTCATGGGTGGTGGTAAGTCAATGTACAAGAGACACTGAACATGTAGTTGAGTTGTGGCGTAACAACAAGCTCTTGCTATAATGTGAACAAAAAACAAGCAACTAATCATTGACATCAGAAAGGGGAAAGCTATGTGTCCGTTTTCATTGCTGGGTCGGCTGTAGAGAGAGCTTCAAATTCATGAGTGTCAACATATCGGATGACCAAACCTATGCCCACCACACAAAAGAAGGCCTGCAGTCTATTTACTTTCTTAGCAGTTTAAAAAGGTTTGTCATGTCACCGAATACTCCAATGAACTTCTAAAGATAAAGAAAGTATCTTGACTGGTTGCAGCATGGCCTGATACGGCAATTCCAAAAGACACGAATGCAAGAGGCTGAAAACAGTGATGGACAACCCAGTCCATCATCGACAGAGCCCTCCCAACCATTGAAAACATCTGCATGAGTCACTGCCTCATGAAGGCGTTATGATGGAGGAGGCCCAGGACAGAAAGGTCAGTATGGGAATGGAAAGCGGACTTAAAGTAGTTAGCAACCGGAAGATCCAGTAGGCCATTGCACACCGAGCGTAAGTGTTCCGCGAAATGGTGGCCAAGTCTACATTTTAACTTGCCAATATGCAGGAGTCCACATCAGGAACACTGGATGCAGCAAATGAAGTTAGAGGAGGTGCATATGAAACTCTGCTCACCTGGAAGAACTGTCTTCCCTGGATGGAGCCAGAGAGGAGGTATAACCTATATTCAACAACTGTTTCACTGAACACTTACGCTTGGTTCACCAAGACCTACTGGGTCTCTTGGTTGCCAACCACTTTCACTCCCCTTCCCATTCACATACTGACCATTCTGTCCTGGGCCTCCTCCATTGCCAGAGTGATACCACATGCAAATTGGAGGAACATCTCATATTTTGTTTGGTTAACTTACAATCTAGCAGTACTGTATGAATGTTGAATTCTCTAATTTTATGTAACTTCTATGAACATTCCCCCCCCCCCTCTCCCCTCCCCCTCACCCCCCCACCCTCGCCCCCCCCCCCCCCCCTTTGTTAATTGTAGCTACAGCAGAACAGGCCATAGACATATTAAACCTGTGTGGGTGTATCACCTGTGTAATAACCAAAGTCAACCTTCCACCAATAAGGAGTGTGATGGAATTATTTCCATTTGTTTAGGTGAATATGGATGCAGTAACTCACAAGAAGCTTATCATCATTCAAAACAAACCAGACCAATGATTGAGTTATCATCTACCATCTTAAACATTCAATTCCCACCATTACTATGCACCATAGCTACGGTATGTACCATCTATTAAAATGCACTTTAGTTCATTGTTTAGTCTTTCCAATTATCACTTTCTATCATCACGGACATCACCACTTGCAGAGTTTGTCCAAAAACACCCATTTTCATGCTTGTTAATATATTTATATATTAAATATAGATATCAAAGTATTTTCTACATAAAGGTATTCAGTTGTCCTTTAATTCATCACTGCATCTAATTTGCAATAGGACTGTAGGAGTACTTTCACCAGAGGCATTTGTAGCAGCTAGAGATTATCTTCATCATCATCTTTCTAAAGGACAATTAACCTGTTCACTGCCAAGTTTTCATTCAACATTGGCCATGACGTGAGTATACTCAGGGGTGGCACTGAATAGATTAAAGATGGACCTTGCTCACAACGCCACCAATTCACAATTAAATTAGAAATAAATGAAATAGACTAAATCTCTCATATCTTTAGTTAACTTCAATTAATTGTTAAGAATCATGGCAAAGAGTATGATTATTAAGAAGAGTTTCCTTACCTGCCTATATTCTTCCAGGTCAGTTTTGTTTCCAACCAGAACCATTGGAATATCATATGTGTGCCGAACATGATAGATGAGCTCCTTGAACTCAGCAGCTTCTTGGAATGATCGGTGGTCAGTGATAGAGTAACAGATTATAAAACCTTCTCCGCCTCTCATGTATTGGTCCCTCATTGCTGTGAATTCTGCCTGGAGATAAGCAGGAAAAGCAGAAGTGAAAATTATTGCTATTAATTCAACCCTATAATGTGAGAGTATCACGAGCGCAAGAGGATGAGGGGTGATCTTATAGAAGTGTATAAGGTCATGGGAGGAATAGATTGCATTGATGCATGGAGTCTCTTGCCCAGAGTAGATGAATCGAGGACCAGAGGACATACTGTAGGTTTAAGGTGAAGGGGAAAAGATTTAATAGGAATCTGAGGGTTAAGTTTTTCACACAAAGGGTGGTGGATGTATGGACCAAGCTGGCAGAGGAGGAAGTTGAGCCTGAACTATCCCAACATTTATGAAGCAGTTCGACAGGTACATGGAAGTTTTGAGGGATATGGAGCAAATGCTGGCAGGTGGGACTAGTGTAGCTGGTTCATGTTGGCCGGTGTGGGCAAGTTGGGCCGAAGTGCCTGTTTCTTTTAATGACTTTTAAAATCAAGCTTTTGATAATCTTGTGCAAAGTGCGATAAGTTCTCTTACATTTTTAGAAGTGAAATGGTTAGCATGCTGTTTATATCAAAAGATTAGAAGAGATTTGATTAATTTTTTTATTATGGAAAAAAAAAAACCCTAAAAACCATTGTTCCATTGTTTAAAAAGGGTTCAAAGAAAAAACCTAGCAATTATAGACCTATTAGTTTGACGTCAGTGGTGGGCAAATTATGGAAAGGATACTTAGAGATAATATATATAGCATCTGGATAAACGGGTCTGATCAGGAACAGTCAACATGGATTTGTTGCTGGAAGGTCATGTTGGACAAACCTTCTTGAATTTTTTGAAGCGGTAACTAGGGAAATTGATGAGGGTAAAGCAGTGGATGTTGTCTATATGGATTTCAGTAAGGCCTTTGACAAGGTTCCCCATGGAAGGTTGGTT
This sequence comes from Okamejei kenojei, assembly GCA_035221665.1. Lineage (NCBI taxonomy): Eukaryota > Metazoa > Chordata > Chondrichthyes > Rajiformes > Rajidae > Okamejei > Okamejei kenojei. The sequence continues at coordinate 143,163,987 of CM069131.1, read as the reverse complement.
AAGAAGGTTCAATCGTTGGGTGTTAATGGCGGGAGTAGCAAGATGGATTCAACAGTGGCCGAATGGGAGATTTGTCAGAGAGTAATGGTGGATGGCTGTTTGTCAGGTTGGAAGCCGGTGACCAGTGGGGTGCGTCAGGATCTGTGTTGGGTCAACTGTTGTTTGTCATGTACATCAATGATCTGGATGATGGGGTGGAAAATTGGTATAAGTAAGTATGCAGATGTATCCTAAGATAGGTGGTGTTGTGGATAATGAAGTAGATTTTCAAAGTCTACAGAGAGATTTGGGCCAATTTGGAAAAGTGGGCTGAAAGATGGCAGATGGAGTTTAATGCTGATAAGTGTGAAGTGTACATCTTGGCAGGACAAATCAAAATAGGACGTACATGGTAAATGGTAGGGAATTGAGGAATGCTGTGGAACAGAGGGATCTAGGAATTAACTGTGCATAAGTTCCCTGAAGGTGGAATCGCATGTAGATAGGGTGGTAAAGAAAGCCTTTGGTGTGCTGGCCTTTATAAATCAGAGCATTGAATATAAGGAGTAGGGAAGTAATGTTAAAATTGTACAAGGCATTGGTAAACAATTCTGGAGTACGGTGTACAATTTTTGGTCGCCTAGTTATAGGAAGGATGTCAACAAAATAGAGAGAGTACAGAGGAGATTTTCTAGAATGTTGCCAGGGTTCCAGCAAACTATGTTACAGAGAAAGGTTGAACAAGTTAGGTCTTCATTCTTTGGAGCGCAGAAGGTTAAGGGGGGACTTGATGGGGGTCTTTAAAAATGATGAAAGGCATAGACAGAGTTGACGTGGATTACGTTTTTTTTCCCATTGAGAAGATTCAAACAAGAGGGCATGACATGAGAATTAAGGGACAGAGGTTTCGGGGGTAACGTGAGGGGAACTTCTTTACTCAGAGGGTGGTGGCTGTGTGGAATCAGCTTCCAGCAGAAGTGGTGGAGCAGGATCGATTTTAACATTTAAAAGTAAAGTGGATAGGATATGGACGTGAGGGAATGGAGGGGTATGTCTGAGTGCAGGTAGATGGGACTAGGGGAAAAAACAAATGGTTGGCACGGATGGAAGGGCCGAGAGGGCCTGTTTCCGTGCTTTGTAATTGTTATAATGGTTATATGGTTATAAAAACAGGCATAATTTCAATTTGATCCTTTGTCTATGCTGGTATACCATACACATGTGTTCTGATTATGGGTTAAGTATAAAACAAATTTCATTTTTCTTCAGTTTCAGCTTCAGATTTAGTTTATTGTCTCGTGTATTGAGGTACATTGAAAAGTTTTTGTTGCGTGCTAACGAGTCAGCAAAAAGGCAATACATGATTCCAATCGCGTCATACACAGTGTGCAGATACATGAGGAGGGAATAATGTTTAGTGCAAATCTTAGGTTAATTAAATAAAATGAACACCCATTCAGTCTTGTATACGATTGTGATGAGTGCACCCCCTCTCCCTCCCGTCCCTGCAAATTCCTGAATAAAATATAGGGATTGACTTAGTTATTCCTGACACTCAAAGCTCAAAATGACGCATTCCAATTCTTGTGCAGAGGTTTGTTTGGTGTGATTTCTTAGTTAAGAAACATAAATGGATATTGGTGCATCGGATGTAAAATGTTCTTGAATTGCTACCACTTAAATCTAAAGCAGAATACCAGGGTATGTCATCAACATGACAAGCTGATTCTGCAACCGTTGTTTAATCTTCACTCATGTTGAGCAAGACTGCATCTGAAATAAAGTTAAAAGATTTTGGTCCTTTTGTGTCCAGGTTTGCTAAGCTCAGCAGTAAAGCACATCTAGAGATGCTTTTTTCTAACTAGCCAAACTTAATAATAAACTAAACTTAAGTGAATGACCTGAAAAGGCTTCCCTTCCCACGCCAAACCATTGCCTCTGGTCCACTGCAAGAATCTATCACTTGGTTCTGCTCTAACTCAGCTCACGCTGCTGAAATTACAACAACCTTGTTACATCTGGACTTGAGTATTTGAACATGCTTCTAGCTGGCATCCCTAAACCTCCTTTATCCTCCATAATCCTGAGGTTATTGTATTTCCGGTTCAGCTCTCTCTGCTCTCTGTTCCATGTTCACATCATTTACCCGTGCTTTCTGACCCAAATGGAAAAGTATTGCCTTGATTTTTTTTTTTAATCTGTTACTTCCCAACCTGGCTTTGTTTCTTTCTATCTCTTTAATCTCAATCAACCAAACATTTGTTAGATAAATTTGAAGTCTTGGTCGTTTCAAATTCAATTGATCCTTCTGTGGCAACTACTGAGACCTTAAACTTTTGAAGTCGGACCCAAAACCCCTTTAGCCTCTCTATTTCTCTTTCCACCGTCATGAATAAAAAACCCACTTTAACCAGACCTTCATATCTTCTGAGGTGGACCAAAATGCTGGAGTGAATGAAATAGGTGATGTTTCGGGCCGAAACCCTTCTTCGGCCCAAAACATTGCCTATTTCCTTCGCTCCACAGATGCTGCCTCACCCGCTGAGTTTCTCCAGCATTTTTGTCTACCTTCGATTTTCCAACATCTGCAGTTCCTTCTTATAAATCATATCTTCTGATGCTGTTTGGTGTCCTTTTTGTTTTGAACAATAATTCGATGATTAGGATGTTTTGATACATTAAAGGTGTTTTATAAGTTAAATTCTGGTTGTTTAAACTAATTAAAGAATTGCTTTAAACCGAATAACCTTTGGCTGGGACACACCACTGGGACTTTACTGAATATTTCATTGACTATCTAGTCCATCGTTATATGGAAGTTGCATAGTTATTGAAAGTATTTAGCAAAATTGCCCAGGCTGTTGTCCAAGTGACCAAAAGATTGCAGGAGCTACCTTACTTCTCTCCCCGAAACATCTTTGTTTTCAATAATCCAGTACCTCCTAAAAAATATTCTTTATTGCTTCTTTATTCCAAATTAATTGTTAGATTACATCTTAATTATTGAAAAGAGCTCCCTCTTTTGCTGATAATGATGATATCTCTGAACATGATTCGTTATCTCTTCACTCAGATTCATGCCCTATTTTCTACAGTTTTCAGAGATTGTGTCCAAATCTGTAATAGCTTCTTTTCATTCTAATTTGCCAGCGACAGATTACTTGGAATTGTTCTACAGGCACTAAATCATAGATCAGGTAAGTCCTGAAGCCATGAAGGGCAATTTAGACATCTAAGTATATCTATAAATCCAATTTGGCTCAGCTGAATGCATGGGCTTTAAGACTACAACTCCAATCAATTGAAAAGCCTGTAACATTGCCCATGTCAGTGCTTGCTTCACTCCCAGTGTCACTGAAGCACAAAGCTATATTTTATCTCCTCCTGGTTCAATGTTCCATCACCATTTACAAACTCCAGCTCATACAAAATGTTATGTTTACAAAACTGGAATGAGTGTGTTACACCATCCGATTCTAATGAAGAATGAAGCATATTTGAAGATTATGCAAGAACAGAAATATTGAGCAGCAGGGGTGGCATCCCCAGAGCTTGGCTGGGATCTTTAAAGGCTCGTTTGGGGTCTCACAAACATTTTGCTTTTGTGCATAATGTTGCCATTGATTTATTACTGCCATGAACACTGAGATACAACAAAAAACTATATTTTTCCTTCTATTCAGTCAAATCATACCGTACATGAGTAAAATCAAACCACGCACAAGTACAACAGATGGGACAAAAAGAGAAAGGAAAAAGAGGGCAGAATATCATGTTACGACTACAGAGAAAGTGCGAAGCTGGTTTGTGCAATGATCTCAGCTGTATCCACAATGCTCTGCAATTTCTTTCATTCTTGTGCAGAGCAGTTGCCAAACCAAATTGTTTGCATCCCAATAGGTTGGTTTCTATGGTACTCTGACAAAATTGGTAAGAGTCATTGGAGTCATGGGTGCAAGCAGAAGCCTCCACGTGGCGCATCCCGGGCAATGCTGACGACCGGAGCTGTACCACAGCGACTGACTGAAGTAGCCAATTCTGATACCTCTGACCATCAACCGTCATTGACTGACCGGAAAGACGTGATATAGAAGATGGCTGGACATGAGGAAGAAGATTGGAGACATACTGAGGGGGGAAAGGAACAGGTTGAGGGGTTGGTGGAAGATTGTGGTGAACCCTTCCCCTCTGTACGCTAATCTCCCATCCCACCCATCTCCCATCAATAGAGTCCCCCATTTCCCATTTAATCTCACTCTTTCTCCTCCATCCAGTCCCACATCCCTTCCTCAGGATTTATATTTCACCTCTTCTTTCTTTGTCTCTTTTTCACCTCTAGCCTGGATCATTATCTCCACTTAATCACCCTCCCACACTTGTATCCACCTATCATTTGCCAGGCTTTACCACATGTTCACCTCTCTTTTCCCGTTTCCTCTCTCATTCCATCAATCGGAAGAATGGTCCTGATCCAAAACATCATCTGTCCATTCCCTGCACAGATGTTGTCTGACCCACTGAATTCATCAGGCAGTTTGGTTTTCAGCTCCAGATTCCAGCATATGCAATCCCTCATGTTTCCACTCTATCTCCAATCTCAAGGTTTCTATCGTAAATGTGAACACACATAAAAATTATAATGGAACATTTTTACAGGAGCTGCACAGAGCCATGAGTCTAAGTGGTGTAGAAGCAATGGCAGTGAAATTAACCAAACCTTGATGTGGTCATTTTCCAAAAATGCTTCAGGCAGTTTCATGCTTTCCACATAAGTTTTCATATATGGAAGCCTAAAAGTTAGTCAGTGGTGCTGTGCAAGCCATTGATTCCAACTCAACAAGGCCTTCAATGGACTGAGAACCTGGATTAATTGCCGACTACTTATTGAAAAACTCACAAGAAGACAAATGTGAGATGTTTGAAATGCATAAAGAGAATTTATATCAGATAAGGAAGGGAATGGCAAGGTTGTTAAGTTTAATTCATTCTCCATTTTAAAGGTGTGAAACATTTCCTATATTTATAGTTTACTAGACCAAATGCAGGCCCGTTGGGTCTGCTCCCCCAACACAAGATTCCACCACTCACCCGTTCCCCCAATGCAATATTGCACCACTGATGCATAGCCCCAAACTGTGCAGGCACAGCTCATTTCTCCTCATCTCCCAGCACTCCCCCAACACTCCCTCCTTCCTCCTCTTCACCAATCCCTAGAGAGGGAGGGGTAATAGAGAGGGAGGGGGGGGGGGGGGGTTGAGAGTGAGGGGGGGGTAAAAGAGGGAGAGGGAGGATGTTAGAGAGGGAAGGGGAGGGGGTAGAGAGGGAGGGGGAGGGGGAGGGGGTACAGAGGGAGTGGGGGGGAGTACAGAGGAAGAGGGGCAGAGAGGGGGGGAGAGAGATAGGGAGGGGGTAGAGAGAGTGGGGTAGAGTGGGGGGGAGGGTGGGATTGAGAGGGAGAGGACAAGGGAAGAAGAGGGAGGGGGGTAGAGAGGGTAGGAGTGAGGGTAGATATGGAGGGGGTAGAGAGGGGGAGGGAGGGTATAGAGCATGGGCAGAAATCCTGGGTGACGGGGGGGGGAGAGGGTGCTCCCCCTTCTCTCTCTCCCCCTTCCAAAGTTGGTTCTTCTGTTTCCCTTTATTTGCTTCAGTTTTATTTGTTTGTGTTCTTTATCACATTGTCGCTTTTGAAAGATTCAAGCGAGTATTAGACGCTCTCTAAGGGCTGAATCGGCCCGTTCGCGGGATCTTTCATTGCCTGGTGTGGCTTAAAATCGAACTGCTGCATCGATGCGATCAAGGCTCCTGATGTTGAAGCCCCCGCCGGCCGATTTTAAGCCGCGCCGATGATGAAACCGCAAACGGGCCGATTCAAGCCCCACGATTCGCGGCGGACGAAGCTGCTCTTGCTGGAGTCGGTCACGAACAAGGTCAGCTCCCGATGTTACCGTCCACAGGGCCCACAGCCGAAGCTTCCAAAGTCTCGCATGTGTGTCTGTGCACATGTGCGTGCGCGCGACCACCAAAAAATGTGCCCCCCCTATGTTTTGATAGCAATTTCTGATCCTAGTAGAGAGGGAGGGGGCGAGAGAGGAAGTGTAGATGTGGCAACTACCCTCGCTACCCCCTCTCCCTCAATCCCCCCACTCTCCCTCCTCACCTCCCCAGGATCTTTCCCCCACTCCACACCACTCCCCACCCCATCGCCCTCCTCCACCCTTCCCCATCTCCCTCCCCCACCCCACACCACATCTCCCTCTACCACCCCACTCCCCACCACATATTCCTCCTCCTCATTTCCACATTCCTCTTCCCATTCCCTGCCCCAGCACCTACCCAGGTCATAGAGCAGCTCCAGGGCCAGGAACCCGGCCTGGTTCTTGTACTCTGCCGGGCCCTGGCTGTAGACTCCAGCTGTCAGCTCAGCCACCGCCTGGGTTCCAGTCCATGCCCCGACTTCATCTCCGTGCTCGCCCTGACCCCGGACCCATGCTCATCCTTGGTTCCAATGGCGGCTTCTTTCTCGGCTCTGCTCTCGGCCCCATCCCAAGCCCTGGGCTCGGCACCTACTCCAGCTCGAGCACCAGACTCGCCTCCAACTCAGGCACAGTCCACAGGCCCGCGGCAGCACCCTCCCCACCAGGTACCGGGCAGCCATTTGGCATCAGGCATCGGGCACTGGCAGCCGCCACCACCAAATTCACAGCAAGCACTGGAGTGCCCCTCCCGGAGTGTCCTGTCCTGCTTTGCGAGTGCATTGCGACATTACTCAGATTTCTTTTCCGAAATTAGTGAGTTTTTGGGGCTGTTTTTTAAATTTCAAGGATTAATAACTTTGGAAATATCGGTGGGAATGTGACAGAAAAAATGTTTATCGCCGCCACTGGAAAATTGTCAGTAGGATGTCTGAAACTGGGAAGGCTGTGGCCCAGCATTTGGAAGAAGTTAGGAAAACCAGATTGACACAGAGACACATCGTGAGCAGATCATGGGCACAAACACAAACAATAGGAAGACGTTTATAATTATATAAATAATAATTGCCTTTCTAAGCAATCACTTGCTCCAAACTTACTAAATATGAACTTGCATTCTCACTATTCAATCGGTTAACGATGACATGATTCAATGATTCAATTCAATGATGCTTTATTGTCACATGTACCTAGGAAGAGTAAAGTGCATTGTTTTGCATACAACCTGATTTTACTTCAGAGTCATGTGAGTGATTCCGTGAAGAAGACACGCCAGGCCGCTTGCGCACCAGTACGTCAGCCGCATTGACGCACGGAGGCTGCGAGGAACAGAGCTCCTCCAGTAGTAAGTATTCAGACTCCAGGTAAGTAAAAACTTTCACTGGAGTTCGAGTCCGTGCTGGCCGGTACACTATCTACCGATCACTAGCATGGACAAAACAGGGAAGGGAAAGCGACGAGTCGCAACCAGCCGCGGCAGCTCATGCATGGAAGCCCTGCCTCATACCCCTGTACAGTCGCTAGCTACAGAATTAGCGACTGCAGACTGCAGGCTACACAGCACAGAGCTATCGCCATCAGGGTGCAAGGCACATGAAAAGTCTGCTAGGCCCACGGAGTCGGGGGATGATTCCTCACCAGGGCTGGATAGAGTGTGTTCACGCCTATCCCAAGTAGAGGAGCTGTTGCATACAGTCCTCCAGAGAACTTCACTCCAAGAGAAGGAGTGTCAGCGCTCAGAGAAAGAGGCGCCAGCAGCAACAGTGCTGCCAGATAACCCTTTCACTTTTGAAGGGAGTGCAATGGGTCAGATCAGTCCTGAGCCCGAATCTGATGGGGAAGTTCAGCCAGGAGAAACAGTGGAGTTACCAGATGTTCCACCACTTGTACTACCATTTGCTGTCCCATCAGGAGCAGGGGAGCCGCTAGGTGAAGAGTTGGCTACAACAATATATATATATTTTTTAAGGTTTATTTAAATAGGGACAGATACAAAAACATAGATACACTTGAAACAGTCATCTGATATATGCATCATAGTGTTTTTAGCCAAAGCTAATTCACAACACTTGTCCCTAGTAGGGCTTTTGGTTAAAAATGATAATACAGATTAACATTATTAAAAATAGGAAAATGGAAATGGAAATGAGATAAAAAAATGGAAAAGAGAAAAATACATACAGAGAGAGCACAGTGTAAAAACTAAATATGAGAACAAGATTGTTGTTGAATTAGCCACAATTTTGTGTTTCTTTTGAATGTGACATATGTAGGGATACATTTCAAGTGGTCTGGCAGTGAGTTCCATAATTTTGTCCCTTTTACCGAAAAGGCAGTTTGAGCAAAAGATGTTCTGCAGAAGGGGATACTACAATTGCCTTTTGATGCTGCTCGGGTGGTGGATCTGGTACCACTTTGCAGTCTTGTTATTGTTTTGCACAGCAGCTGGGGAGCAGTGCCATTTAGGCACCTGAAGACCGATTTAACTAAAAGTAAGGAAATAAAGTTAGCAAAACTTAGGATCTTATATTTGCTTAGAATTTGACCTTGATGATACCTTATTCTTTTTTTGTCCAGGACTTTCAAGGCTGGGTTATAGAGACACTCTATGGCCTTAATTGACTGGTGAGCCTGGGACCATGTGGTTAAGCCATAAGATATATGTGAGAGAATTATAGAATTCATGAAAAGAAAAGCACAGTTAAAAGTCAAACAGTTTCTTATAATCATAAAACAGACCAAGTTTGCCTTAATGGTTTTACACATTTTCTTAATATGACTTCTAAAGTTCAACTGATGTCTATAATTATTCCCAGATACTTTACTTCAGGTACTTGTTCAATGAGCTCACCATTGATTTTCATATTGAGGAGGTTTGTTAGGGGTAGTTTTTTGATGGAGAAGCAGACAGAGTTTGTCTTTTTAGTGTTTAAAGTTAAACAAGATGAGGCCAGCCAAGATGATATTTTGTCTAAGTTGGCATTTAGTTTCTCAGCCACAAAAGTACAGGTTTTACCAGATGCATATACAACTGTGTCATCTGCATACATCTGTAGACCTATATCTGGGCATACATCTGGCAAATCATTGATGGAGAGGCTGAAGAGTATAGGTCCCAAGACTGTGCCCTGAGGGATCCCTGTTTCAATTTTGAGAAAAATTACATGATTTCTCAACAGCTCCAGGAGCTTACTATGGATGAGACAGCCAAAACACACGAGCCTCCAAGCAACTGTGAGTTGTTAAAAGTTCCTATTGTGAATCAGGGTATATGGGGTCAAATGGGACCCGGCATGTGAAGTCAAGAGATTAAAATACAGAGGATCCAAAAATTATTGGCTGCTGGCATTATGGCGTTCGCAAGAACAATGGATGGTGGTTATGTGACCAGAACACACCAAGAGGCTCTGGGGTTGCTATGTAACACCGATTTTGAGATCAATTGTCTCAGGAAAAGGGCTATTAGACCCACCATTAAACCCAGATATGCTGCGCTTTGTAAGCCAGCAAATATCCAACCACCAGATCATCTGTTTTCGGCACAGACCTTACCAAGCAGGTCAAAGAAATAAATGAAGACGCAAAAACAATGAGCCTGATGAGACCAATGATGCCCGGCAGACCGCTGAAGAGAAAGTATCCTTACAGAACTACCTCAGTGTCTGGGGCTACACCAGGGACAAGCCGGTCCTCAGCGCAGGGGCGTGGATGGTACCCTTTGGCTGGAGCACGAGCAACCATGGGGGCCACTGCCAGAGGCTGGAGTCAGCAGAGCGCACCAGTTACTAGAGAGGTATGTGGGCCTGGTTCTCATAAAAACATATTAAATGTAACACAGAAAAAAGTTGGTGCTAGATTATGGCTTTTTTATGATGAATGGAAGCAGCTTACTTCAGATCTGTTTATCAGGAGTGTGATTCAAGGGTTTCGGATTGAATTCATTCCAAATGGTGATTTACCTCTCCAACATGTTCCTAGCAGAACACTTTATTTTTCACAAACAGAGATAATAGAGGTTCAAGCTGAACTCGTAAAATTATGTAACAAAGGTGTAATTGAGAAGACGGTTCATCAAGTCCATCAATTTGTGTCAAATATATTTCCTCATCCCAAAAAGGACGGAGGATGCAGAATCATTTTGGATCTGACAAAATTAAATCCATTTGTACTCTATAGACACTTCAAAATGGGAAAGTTGGTTACCGTCAAGCAACTGATTCCCAGGGATTGTTATATGGCAACCATAGATCTGAAAGATGCTTACTACTCAGTGCCTGTTCATTGCGAGCATAGAAAGTATTTTAAATTCATTTGGATGAATCAATTATGGCAGTTTAAGGGACTGCTGAATGGGTTAACCACAGCTCCTAGAGTATTTACTAAATTGTTAAAACCAATTTTGGGGCTACTTAGAGGTCAGGACCATGTAATTATGGCCTATCTGGATGATATTTTAATTATCAGACAAACAAAAGAGTTAGCTGAAACATCAGTGGCAATTATCAAATGCACACTTGAAAAACTGGGGTTTGTTATTCATTTGGAAAAATCAAAATTGACACCAATACCACAATTGATTATTTGGAGTTCACAATTGACTCATTTAAAATGGTAATTACCTTGCCCAGGGAGAAAAGTGTAGAACTAATTGAAGATTGTATAAAGCTTTTAAACAAACATCAACCTTCCATTAGACAGGTGGCAAGGCTGCTTGGGAAAATGGTAGCAGCCTTTCCAGCAGTCCAAATTGGGCCTTTGCATTATCAGCAATTACAAAGAGCAAAGAAACAGGCACTGAGGGTACAATTGGGTCATTATGATAGGCCCATGCAATTATCAGCAGAAGCAATAACTGATATTTTATGGTGGATCCAATATGTCTCCAGTAGTTTCAGCACAGTGGTGCTAGAACAACCTTCCATGGTCTTACAGACTGATGTCTGTGCACTCGGGTGGGGTGCCACGGATACAGCTTCAAGTTGTGGAGTAAGATGGAGTATGGAAGAAGCTTTGCTTCTGCAGACATGGGGAATAAACCATTTAGAGCTTTTAGGAGCATTTATGGGCTCAAGGCTTATTGTTCTAACAAAAGCAGTCTGCATGTTCAGCTCCAAATTGATAACATTACGGCAGTTGCATATGTTATTCACATGGGTTGTATCAAGTCGGTATCTTGTGCCAGACTGGCAAACCAAGTCTGGATCTGGTGTATTGACAAACACATTTGGCTCTCAGCTATATATCTGTCAGGAAAATTCAATACTGTGGCAGACACCAGGTCATGAAAGTTCCATGACAAAATAGAGTGTTCAAAGAGATCATTGTCAAATATGGAATGCCAGATGTCGACTTGTTTGCATCCAGACTTAACCACCAGCTTCCCAAATATGTGTCATGGGAACCAGATTCTGGGGCAGTAGCGATTGACGCTTTCTCGCTGAATTGGTGTGGTATGTATATATATGCATTTCCGTCGTTCTGTCTCATAAATTGTTGTCTGTTTAAAATCAAGCAGGATGGTGGTTCAGGGGTACTGGTGATACCTAACCGCCCTACCCAGCCATGGTATCCTTTGATCCTGCAGCTGATGACACAACCCCTGATGGCTGTTCCCAAACGAAGGGATTTATTGGTGCATCCGGTAACTGGCGAATGCCATCCGTTGTATGACTGTATTGATTTGTTAATTTGCAGATTCTAAGAAGGCCATATGTGGGGCATGCATTGTCGGGTCGAACTGTGGACATGTTTACTGCATTTTGGAGATTGAGTACTCAAAAGCAGTATATTTGTTATGTAAAAAAATGGAAAGTTTACTGCGTACAAAATAATATTGACTATTGTACAATATTACACGTATTTCACATGTTCTGGAGTTTCTGTCAACCCTCTACTATGATAAAGGACTGTTATAGTGCAATCAATACAGCAAGAAGTGCTTTATCATCATATTTAGTGATGAAGTCGGACAAACATTCAATTGGATCTCACACTCTCGTTGTTCGATTAATGAAAGTGATTTTCAATTCCAGACCTTCCAAACCTATATATATGGCTATTTGGGATGTGAGTATGGTCTTCAGAATACTACGTGAGTGGTTTCCTGTCTCATCTTTGTCTTTGACCAAAATCACCATGAAGGTGGCCATGCTTATGGCATTGGTTTCAGCACAAAGGTACAGGTGTTACAAAAATTACAATTAGATAGAATGGAAACTGCTGCAGACAAAGTTACGTTTTACATTTATGACTTCCTCAAACAGAGCAGGCCAGGGGTCACAGGGTTCAAAATAGTATTTTCAGCATATCCCATGGATCCATCCTTATGCATAAAAACACATCTGATGCAATACATTGCAGCTACAGAGGGCTTATGTAACATGGAGACAGGGTTGTTTATCAGTTATAAAAAACCACATAAGAGAGTGTCAGTTAACACTATTTTGAGATGGTTGAAACAAGTCTTGATTGATGCAGGTATTAACACTGATGTGTTTACATCTCATTCCACTAGGGCAGCAGCTACGTCGGCGGCCAAAGTGAGGGACATGCTTGTCGACCATATTTTGGCGGCCGCCGGATGGGCAAATGAGCTGATGTTTCAGAATTTCTATATTCGGCTGATTGTCGATCCAGGGCTGTTTGCCAATGCCATTTTAAGTTTTGTTTAAATTCCCTGGGATTAACGAGTACTGTTGTTTGTTTATATTTTTAAATAAATTTTTAAATACTGTATTAAATGCAATGTTACTACTAATGCATTAATTTCTCATTCGAGTCAATCAATGCAGTGGGATGCCAAGATTTGTAATCTGCGGCATGAAATAACAAAGCTTTGGACTCTTCACGGAATCACTCGCGTAACTCTGACGTAAAGTAGTAAGATTAAACGCGAACTTACCAGTTTGAACTTTGATCTTGATTTTATGAGGAGTTACGTTGGTGATTACGTACCCACCACGCCCAACCGTCTCTCATAAAGGATCATCTGGTAGTTCTCGAGTCACGCATCTTACTATGTCACTTCGGTGTTGTTATTTGCGATTTCATATCGCTGCTTTGAAGATTGGTGCGCATGCGGCCTGGCGGTTCTTCTTCACGTAATCACCAACGTAACTCCTCATAAAGTCAAGATCAAACTTCAAACTGGTAAGTTCTCATTTAATCTTACTATTAATTCATATAGCAGACCTCACCTAGGCAGCAAACAAGTGTCGCAATGTTTATAAATACCATAAGCAAGTAGTGTACGTTTGCTTAAATTTGAAACAATGGATGTGACCAGACGGCACAAAATCAAAGTAGCTGAATACTTATAGTTAAAATGAATGCCAAAAATCACACTATTAAAATACCTCAACAAATTGAACAAAAAAACCTATAGTGAAAATCCTATAATATACAGTGGTATACGAATTTGGAAACAATTAAAAAAGATTTTAAAATTGGATAATCTATCACTCTTTCTTCCCATTGTAAACAACCCTGCATTTAAACCTTCAATGTTGGATAAAGGTTTTTTACAATGGAAAAATCACAGAATTAAAAAGATGGGTCACCTCTATAGGAAAGGTACATTACTTTCATTTCAGGAGTTACAACAAATTTACGGACTCCACTCAAATGACTATTTCAGATATTTACAATTTAGAGATTATGCTAATTCAAATACACAGGATTATAGAACTAGAGATCCAGAAACTCGATGAATGAATGAATAAATTTCCTAATACAGAAAAATTAATATCTCATATCTACAATATCCGATTAGACAGTGAGGCACCACCGACGGAAATATATAGGCAAACATGGGAAAATGAACTAAGCCAGCCAATAATGAAAGATATTTTGGACGAAAGCTTACAACATATACATCAATGCTCGTTAAATGCCAGACACTCTTTAATACAATTTAAAGCATTACATAGGTTACATTACTCAAAAACGAAATTAAATAGAATCTTTCCACATATATCTCCTATCTGCGAAAAATGTCAGCATTTAGAGGCTAACTTAACTCACACATTTGTAAATTGTATAAAAATTAAAAACTTTTGGACGGAAATTTTAAAGATAATTTTGAAAGTTGTCAACACCCAATTGGAACCCGACTCAAAACTAATAATATTAGGAATATCAGAACAAAGTCTAACACTTACTAAAGGCCAAAGAAACTTTGGCCAAGATGGACTGGCAATTGATTCTTGAAGGGCTGATGGTGGATATGCAATGGAAGGCATTTAAAGACTGCATGGATGAACTACAACAATTGTTCATCCCAGTATGGCAAAAGAATAAATCAGGGAAGGTGGCGCATCCGTGGATAACGAGGGAAATCAGGGATAGTATCAAAGAAAAAGATGAAGCGTACAAATTAGCCAGAAAAAGCAGCCTACCAGGGGACTGGGAGAAATTCAGAGACCAACAGAGGAGGACAAAGGGCTTAATTAGGAAAGGGAAAATGGAGTATGAAAGAAAACTGGCAGGAAACATAAAAACTGACTGCAAAAGTTTTTATCGATATGTGAAGCGCAAAAGATTAGTTAAAACAAATATAGGTCCCTTGCAGTCAGAAACGGGTGAATTGATCATGGGGAACAAGGACATGGCAAACCAATTGAATAACTACTTTGGTTCTGTCTTCACTAAGGAAGACATAAATAATTTGCCGGAAATAGCAGGGGATCGCGGGTCAAATGAGATGGAGGAAATGAGTGAAATCCAGGTAAGCCGGAAAGTGGTGTTGGGTAAATTAAATGGATTAAAGGCTGATAAATCCCCAGGGCCAGATAGGCTGCATCCCAGGGTACTTAAGGAAGTAGCCCCAGAAATAGCAGATGCCTTAGTGATAATTTTTCCAAACTCTTTAGATTCTGGAGTAGTAGGATTGGAGGGTAGCTAATGTAACCCCACTTTTTAAAAAGGGAGGTAGAGAGAAAACAGGGAATTACAGAGAAGTGAGTCTAACATCGGTAGTGGGGAAACTGCCAGAGTCAATTATTAAAGGTGGGATAGCAGTGCATTTGGAAAGTGGTGAAATCATTGGACAAAGTCAGCATGGATTTACAAAGGGTAAATCATGTCTGACGAATCTTTTGAATTTTTTGAGGATGTAACTAGTAGAATGGATAAGGGAGAAGCAGTGGGTGTGTTGTATCTAGACTTTCAGAAGGCTTTCGACAAGGTCCCATACAAGAGATTGGTATACAAACTTAAAGCACATGGTATTGGTGGTTCAGTATTGATGTGGATAGAGAACTGGCTAGCAGACAGGATGCAAAGAGTAGGAGTGAACGGGTCCTTTTCAGGATGGCAGACAGTGACTAGTGGGGTGCCGCAAGGCTCAGTGCTGGGACCCCAGCTATTTACAATATACAGTAATTTGGATGAGGGAATTAAATGCAACCGCTCGAAGTTTGCGGATGACACGAAGCTGGGGGGCAGTGTTAGCTGTGAGGAGGATGCTAGGAGGCTGCAGGATGACTTGGATAGACTGGGTGAGTGGGCAAATGCATGGCAGATGCAGTATAATGTGGATAAATGTGAGGTTATCCACTTTGGTGGCAAAAACAGGAAGGTAGACTATTATTTGTATGGTGACCGATTAGGAAAAGGGGAGATGCAGCGAGACCTGGGTGTCATGGTACACCAGTCATTGAAAGTAGTCATGCAGGTGCAGCAGGCTGTGAAGAAAGCGAATGGTATGTTGGCATTCATAGCAAAAGGATTTGAGTACAAGGGCAGGGAGGTTCTACTGCAGTTGTACAGGGTCTTGGTGAGGCCACACCTGGAGTATTGCGTGCAGTTTTGGTCTCCTAATCTGAGGAAAGACATTCTTGCCATAGAGGGAGTACAGAGAAGGTTCACCAGACTGATTCCTGGGATGGCACGACTTCCATATGAAGAAAAGACTGGATAGACTTGGCTTGTACTCGCTAGAATTTAGAAGAATGAGGGGTGATCTCATAGAGACTTACAAAATTCTTAAGGGGTTGGACAGGCTAGATGCAGGAAGATTGTTCCCGATGTTGGGGAAGTCCAGGACAAGGGGTCACAGTTTAAGGATAAGGGGGAAGTCTTTTAGGACTGAGATGAGAAAACCGTTTTTCACACAGAGAGTGGTGAATCTGTGGAATTCTCTTCCACAGAAGGTAGTTGAGGCCAGTTCGTTGGCCATATTTAAGAGGGAGTTGGATGTGGCCCTTGTGGCTGAAGGGATCAGGGGGTATGGAGAGAATTCAGGTACAGGATACTGAGTTGGATGATCAGCCATGATCATATTGAATGGCGGTGCAGGCTCGAAGGGCCGATTCGCCTTCTCCTGCACCTAATTTCTATGTTTCTATGTTTCTATGTTTATTGACTACTGTATAATAATTGGGAAAAAAATTAATATTAGAAGTTTGGAAAGGTCCTATAACCCCCACAATTAAAATGTGGATTATGGAAATGTCGGAAACCCTACATTTGGAAAGAATCAGACTTGTCTTAATGGACAAACAAGAACTTTTTATCAGAATATGATCTCCATTTATAGACTATTTGAAGGGCCAAACTGGTCCGGCACGAGAACCTGACTGAAGCTCGAATCAAGGATTAGACGAAAAGTTATGCTTTATAATTTACGAACCTATGTCCAATGTTGTGTTATTAGTAAATTATTCCATTCTTCTTTACCAAGCTCTTTTTTCTCTTTCTTTATTATTTTCTATTTATATTCTATAACAAAAGTGATTTAGGGTCATTGGAATTGCACAAAAGGGGATATTGCAGACAGGTAGGCCACATGGATCAAAGGTCTTCTTCTGATTGAAATTGTATGTTTGATTTTTTTATTTTAATTTATTGTCATTGTCTTCAATTAAGAGAGAGAACATTATTTTTCCCTTGCAGTCGTACAAAAAAATAAAATTAAAAAAACACAAAAACAAAGAACACAACACTTTTGTCCACAACACAAATATCCCCACAGCGGCACCAAAGTTCCCCACTGTGAGGGAAGGAACCAAAGTCCATCAGGCTCCTCACCGATGTTCCCCAATGTTCACCCGTAGTTGGGGCCTCACCCGTAGTTGGGGCCTCACGAGCACCCCGTAGTTGCCGCTACGGGTGGCCCGATGTTCAGGCCCTCTCCCCGGGAACGATGGAACCCCAACGTCAAACAGGATAACATCCTCAGCGGCGTGGACCTCTGAATCGGCCACCTTCCACAGGAGTCCGCGGCTCCCGATGTCCACAGGCCGCGCTGGGCGGAGATTCGCACTGGCGACCCCCGGTAAAGGCTTCCAGGATTCCGCGACTCGGATTATAGCTGCATCCTCGGCAGGAAGTGACTGAAGGACGTTTTCCCCCTTATCCTACCTGCTTCCCCCCCACATAATTCCGCACTCTAAACATAACAAAATAAAGAAAGACAGCCAGACCATGGGCCGGGGCAGCTAACAACAGCGCCACCAGATTATCTTTTTCAGTAAAAAAAAGGATGAATTCAACAGTGCACAACTCACAAGTTCACAAGTTATAGGAGTAGAATTAGGCCATTCGCCCCGTCGAGTCTACTCCGCCATTCAATCATGGCTGATCTCTGCCTCCTAATCCCATTTTCCTGCCTTCTCCCCATAACCTTTGACACCGGTTCTAATCAAGAATTTGTCTACCACTGCCTTAAAAATATCTACTAACCAACACTGGTTTAAACCAACTCTGACTAAAGAAGTTCCTCCTCACCTCCTTTCTGAAAGAGCACCCTTTAATTCTGAAGCTATAACCTCTGGTCATAGACTCTCCCACTTCCTTTGCTATATGCTTTCTATTTATGAGTGTTGAAAATGCTTATCACAGCATCCTCTGTAGATGTAACGCAGGTTGAATTTCTATAATAGAAGAGTGCCAACGAGAAGGTTAATATTTATGGCATTCTCCATGTATTTTCAAAAGCAATTTTAATAATCATTTCTCCTGTGACATTGTGCATGAGTAGACAATATTAGCCGATTATTCAGCTGAAAGAGTGCTTAAGGACAGTGCAAACATTAAAAAATACAAGGATGTGGGAAAAAGAGATTGACAAAAGGAAAAAGAGTGCAACCATCTTTAAAGGGCATACCCATTTTGGAGGAAATTAGAAGATTTCTCTAACTTCAAAGCGTCAACAATTTAAAAATGACAAACTTCAATTTATATGAATTTTAACATGATTATTTTTTTGACAAGACATGACAAAGTAGGTTTTGAGTTACATCCACAAAGAAATTCTGATAATTCATATAAAAATACAAAGTGCTGCAAAAGGCCAGCAGGTCACCTGGGGTGAAAATAACAAGAGTCAACATTTCAGGTTGAAGTTCTGTCATAAGAAATGGGAAAGAAAGAAAACACATCAGTTTTAGGTTGCAGTGAAGTTGGGGTGGGGTGGGTGGAGCAAAGGGAAAATTGGATAGAATGAGGCCTGTTTGCCCAATTTACTGAGACATAAGGTAAATGTTTTAGTGAGGCCTGTTACAGAACAAGAAGACACTTAAAGCTGTGGAATGGCAGTCAGAGTTATTGCTGAAACCATGCAATCAAAACAATATTTCTGATATTTTATGCTTGTAGAAATAGATACATTTCTTAACAGAAACTTTGTGAGATACTTTGAATATGGTGCAGACACACGTTGATCAGGTTTCTTAGTGAGAAAGAGTTACACTCTAATGTGTAATGGAGCTGCAATGTTAGTGATCTTTTCCCTTTGGACCTGACTGCAATACTGCATTCCTGATGTGGATGTGGAGAGGATGTTTCCACTAGTGGGAGAGTCTAGGACTAGAGGTCATAGGCTCATAATTAAAGGACGTTCCTTTTGGAACAAGATGAGAAGGAATTTCTTTAGTCAGAGGGTGGTGAATATGTGGAATTCTTTGCCACAAACGGCTGTGGAGGCTGTCAATGGATATTTTTAAAGCAGAGATAGATAGGTTTTTGATTAGTAGAGGGGGCAGCGGTTATGCGGAGAAGGCTGGAGAATAGGGTTAGGAGGTAGAGATAGAATAGCCATGATTGAATGGCAGAGTAGACTTGATGGACCGGATGGCCTAATTCTGCTCCTATCACTTATGACCTTATGACCGAACCATCCTCCCTCACACTATCCTCCGTAAATTAGAGGTCATCCCATTCTATTTTGTTTCAGATTTCCACCACCTGCAGTGTTTTGTTTAATTTGATCCCCAAACTTAATTACTTTATCATATATGCTGTGTCTTCATCTGATGAGGATCTGGCTTCTGAAATTCTTTATTTTCTTCTTCAAATTGTTCTCTAAAACATCTCTCGGGGTCAGATTATGTTTGGCGATTATGCATCATTGAAGTATACTGACTGGTCATATTATTGCTTGGTACAACAATTCCGAAGCACAGGAACACAAGAGGCAGCAGAGAGTGTTGTACGCAGCCCAGTCCATCATTGGCTCCGACCTCTCCACCATCAAAAAGCATCTACATGGGGTATCGCCTCAAGAAGTCATCATCTATCATCAAGGATCCCCGGCAATCTGAATCGTTGACTTCTTCTTACAGCTACTATTGGGCAGGAGGTATTTAACTTTCAGAACAGCTACTTTCCTACAACCATCAGGCTCATGAACTGACCTGGCCAATCCTAAACCTATCTCAGCAACGGAATGCCACTCAGCACCACTTGCACTATCATGGACGTGTTTTGCATTAATGTCTTGTTTTTTACAGTCTTTTTCGTTTCACTGAATTTATGTATAATTTATGTTTTTATGCATAGTCTGGCTCTATGTGCCTGTGATGCTGCTGTAAGCAAGATTTTCTTTGTACCTGTACTTCATCATACATGTGCACACGATAATAAACCCAACTTGACTTCTGTATGGGGGCGTCGTCCAGTTGGGCCTGCAGCTGTCCATCCTTTCATTCCTTTTTTTTAGTATGTAAAAAGTTTTGTTTGGAGGTCTAATCTTGTTTATGTGGAAGGGGGGGGGGGGGTTTGAAGGGAAAACTGCATTTCTCAGACCCTACCTGGTGGGAGAGGCGGCTTTTCTCCGAGCCGCATCTTCGCCCCGTCCGTAAGGCCTACCATCGGGACTGGAGCGGCGTTTCCTGTCGGGTCCAGCCAGAACCTCAGCTTCAGTGGCGGCACAGCGCTGGTTCGCCATCGCGGAGCGGACAATGCCTTGCCCGGGTCGCCGTGCTGAAGCTCCGGAATGCTGAGTCTGCCGATTGAAACATCGCGGAGCGGCCAGCTGCGGGCAGCGGCACTGACTTTAACACCGCGGAGTCTGGGATCTCTCACCGAGATCGCCACTGTTGGAGCTCCGACCAGCACGGCCTCGGGAGTTGTTGGCTTCGGGAGTTGTGGTCTCCGGTAAGGAAGCGGCCGTTCCAGGAATTCCAAGCCGCTGAGAGGGTTCTCCTGACGCCGGAGCACCATCATCTAGCGAGTGGGCCTGAAACATTGGGCCACCGTAGCGGCGACTCTGGAGGCCTCAATTTTCCCCGACCATTGGTGAACAAGAGGAAGAGGACTGGACTTTGTGCCTTCCCTCACAGTGGGAACCATTGTGGGGGGATGTTTTTATGTTTAATGTTAAATTCTTCTTTAAAGTTGTGCTGTAATTTTATTAATGTGCTGCAATGGCAACTCGAATTTCACTACACCATTTGGTGTATGTGACAGCAAAAGAACCTTTGAAATACAAGTTCTAGGTGTTTCTGAACCAAAAATGAGAAATCCACAGCGACATCTACAGGCAGAACAGGTACTTCAGCTAGAATTAAACTAAAGGGGCTGTCCCACTGCGGCGACATAATCTGGGAGTTTAGAAGAGTTTGCCCTCGACTCAAGCTCGCAGCATGGTCGACACGTGGTTGTAGGAGGTCCTATGAGGTCACTGGAACTCTCCTTCATGCTCGAGGGAAGTTCCTGCATACTCGCAGCCTCAGTTAGGTCGCAGAAAAATGTTCAGCATGTTGAAACATTTTCCGCGAGTAAAATTTGGTCGGCATGGTTCTATTTAACTCGTAGTGCAGTAGAGTGGGGTTGGTATTTAGTTACAGGCAGTTCATGGCAGCTATAGGCAATCTCCTTCACTGATCGGTCATTTTGATTGGCTCATTGGAATTTTCAGGATCAAAGAAATCCGACCGGTAGGTAAAATGCCCACTAAACTTTATTATACTTCTTAAAAGTGTCTCCACTCCTTCTCCCCCCTTCTCCCCCACTTCTCTTCCCTTCTCTCCCCTTCTCTCTCCTTCTGTCCCCCTCTCTCCCCTTCTCTCTCCTTCTGTCCCCCTCTCTCCCCTTCTCTCCCCTTCTCTCCCACCCCCCCCCCCCCCCCAATTGTGTGTGTGCGCAGATTCGGTCGATCCAGCTTGCGGTTTCAACGTGGACGGTCAATCATGCTCGAGGTTTTCCAGGCAAGTGCTCTTTAGCTTGAAGGTCGAAGCCACTTTTCTTAACTCGCGGATTAGGTCGCCGCAGTGGGACAGCCCATTTAGCCTGGTAGTTTCAACATTCTATAATGTTAAACATCATTGCTTATCGTATCGTATTATTTCCCAGCATTGACTGTTGACTGTGAAAGTGAAAAATGTGAAGATGTGGCATATCTGCAATAGAAACAAAAATACTGTGAATACCCAACTAGTAAGTCAGAAACTGTGGAGAGAGAAACAGAGTTGATTTTTCAGGTCTCTAATCTTCCATTACGAAAGGAACATTTAGAAAACGGTATAGTCAGTATAGCTATGGTCACCATTGAATGCAAAATCATGGCTAGTTTGTCAGGCCAGACCCAAATTCAACCCTAGTAAATTTGATTTCCAGATGAGGAAAATAATAAGAGTAATAGGGCATCCCACACAGTGCATGGATGGGAGAGTCAACGTCCCCTGCAAGAATGGGGAGGTCCCATGCAAAATGAAATTAAATGTAATGCTTATCAACAAGTTCTCACCAACAATATAGGCCGCATTTAGGACTGTTGTGTGTAATTCTGATCACTGCAGTACAGGAAAGATTTGGAGGCTTTGGAGGGTAAGCAGAAGAGGTTCATCAGGATGTTTAGGCATTGGTTAAAGAGTATCAGCGATAAGGAAAGGTGGGCCAAATTGCATTGCTTTACCTGGAGCATCAGAGGCTGAGAGGTGACAGGGTAAAAATATATAGAATTATGGGAGGCACAGATAGAATAAAGAGTCAGTTGAAGAAAGAACTGGAGATGCTGGAAAAATCGAAGGTAGACAAAAATGCTGGAGAAATTCAGCGGGTGAGGCATCTATGGAGAGAAGGAATAGGCAATGTTTTGGGTCGAGACCCTTCTTCAGACTGATGTTGGGGGGGCAGAGACAGTAGGCTTGTGGGAGAGCTGGGAAGGGGAGGGGAAGGATGGAGAAAGCATGGACTATCTAAAATTGGAGAAGCCAATGTTCATACCGCAGGAGTGTAAACTACCCAAACGAAATATGAGGTGCTGTTCCTCCAATTTATGCTGGGCCTCATTCTGTCAATGGCGGAGGTCCAGGACAGAAAGGTCAGATTCTAAATGGGAGGGGGGGGTTGAAGTGCTGAGCCACAGGGAGATCAGATTGGTTATTGCGAACTGAGTGAAGGTGTTGAGTGAAGCGATCGTCAAGCCTGCACTTGGTCTCACCGATGTAGTTAATAAAGAGTCAGAGTCTTTTTTCCAAGAGTGGAAATGTCAGAAACTAGGGAACTTAGTTTATAGGTGAGAGGGAGCAAGTTTGAAGGAGATTTATGAGGCAATTATTTTACACAGAGTTCAGGATATCTGGAACATGTTGCCAGCAGAAGTATTGGAAGCAGGTATAATATCAATGTTTAAGGGGCTTTCAGACAAGCAGATGAACAGATAGACAATGGAAGAACATAGACTGTGTGCATCAATGGAAGAACATAGACAGTCTGAAGAAGGGTCTCGACCCAAATCGTCACCCATTCCTTCTCTCCAGAGATGCTGCCTGTCCCACTGCGTTTCTCCAGCTTTTTGAGTCTATCTTCGGTTTAAACCAGCATCTACAGTTCTTTCCTACACTGTGTGCGGGCAGATGAGATGAATTTAAATCAACATCAGGGTTGGCACAGACATCGTAAGCTAAAGGGCCTGTTTTTGTGTTGTTCTCTAATTCTCAAGCCCTAACGGCAGGTAAGGTTTCTGACGCATGCCATGCTGTTTAAATTTCTCTGTTGCATTTACATTTGGCGATCCAATCTTAATATTAATGCAGGCCTAAATGGTAAAATCATCACGCCGCTCCATAAATGATGAGTGGGGTCTTCCCTGGAAGATCAAATTACCCACAAGGAATGCCCCTTGGAAAACCTTTAGAGGTAACTGTGCAGCACAAAGTTCACAAAGAATTAGTATCTTTAGATTTACTCTTTCTTCAGTTCTGTCTCCAGGAATTTATTTCCTCTTGGCAAGATATATTGCAAATTTGGCCAAAGAAAGCCCTCTGTTTTTCAGCAAGTTTCATCTCTGTAGCTGTCTTTTAATGAAGATGATTACAATTTTATGAGTGAACTGCCAACACATCAAAATGCTCTCAAATTGCACCAAAACAGCCTTCTCTTCACGTGCATTTAAACTCACCCTTATTGCCCCATCAGTATGGTTTGCCTACATTGAAAAATACTGGAGCTAATCATTATTAATTTTATAAACTTTAAAGTTTCAAAATTGGCTTTGCACCAAGTACAGCTGTAGGCAAAGTAAGCTACAGAGCCAAGGCAGCAGAAGGTTTGTTCCTGCTGGTCTCACAGTCAGTGCCAAATGCAAAATGCATATCTATCCGCTGCAGCTAAACTGAATCTTAAATGTGAACTTATCTGCACAATAAATGTTCCTCATTAGTTTGCTTCTCACAGTCTGAGCTTGAAAATTGATGTAGTCCTTGCAATACCATGGCAGCTGGGAAGGAGGTTGGGAGGTGGTGGGGGGGAGGGAAGGAACAGGTCGTGTTCTGAATCCCAGTGACCTGGTTTAAACTGGATGCTCCCCATGCTGCAAGCTTCTAATACTGATCCACGTCCTCCTATCCAGACAAGACACAGCGTGATAGCACATAAACATGCAGCTTCCCTGGACATCACATCCATATTAAAAAAATACATCAAATATTTCTGTGAATGTAGCAAAACCATCACCACAGTGGTAAACAAACATTTCATATTGGAAATATCATTAAAGGAGGTAGCCATTTGGATATGAACTACAGCTGTCTCGTAAATAATTTTGGGCTGGCAGCTATGCAGTTATAAAGGTGGAATTTACAGTGGAAAAGTGTCATTTGAAAGCTGTTAAGAAAATTTAGCATTCAAAAGCCTCTGCTTTGTTCTGCATAAGATGCAGTTTTAATTATTTTACTGCAAACTCAGCTTTGTAGGTATTTAACGTCTAAATTTAGTAGACCATTTGCACTTTAAAAAGAGCATTCTGGTATAAACCTGCTCCCTCATGCTAAGTTGCTATTATAACAATTTGCAAGCATAATTAAGCAGTGTGACTGTATGTTACTGTGCTAGGTCTTGCATTGGAACCAAATGTAAGACAAACCCTGATGATCCATATTTGCTGCCCATAAGGTTGTTAGAACAAATGTGATGGTGTTGAGATGGCAGCTGGTATGAAGTCACAATGGGGAGATTAAGCTCGTACAGGGGTAGCCAGCAACTACTTCAAAGGCATTGCAATTTTACAATTTAGAAACACAGGAAGAGAAACAAATTTATCTTATTTTTAATGACACGAATGTTGTCAGGGCCAAAAGGGTTAAAACAAAAAAGCGTGCTTCTTAGCAGTCAATTTGTTCCCATTCGGTATAAAAGATTAAACCGTTATCTAATCAAGGTTGTTGAGGGGAATCAAAAGATTTTGTTATATCAGCCGTGATTAAATGGCAGTGGACTCAATGGACCAAATGGCCTAATTCTGTTCCTATGACTTATGAACATGATTGGATAGATATAAAGTTGAAAATGTGGTATTGAGCCAGACTGAATTGGACTCCCCCCATGCCTCACGGCGCACTCCTGCACTGCCCACTGACTCACACAGCTCCTGGGGTGCTCCTCGTGCCATTACTGCAGTCATTCCATGAAGCAGTAGAAGCTTTAAGTGATGAACACGTCACACATAGAGGAAACTAAAGCACTGCACATGCATAACCCTGATGGCTCTGTTATCATTAAACCGTACAGCACAAGAACAGGCCTTTCAGCCCACAATGTTTAGGCCAAATATGAAGTCAAGACCAACTTTTATCTTCCCATCACATAATCCATATGCCTCGATTCCCTGCATATCCATGTGCCCATCCAACATTCTCTTAAATGCCACAATCAGATCAGCCTCCACCACCCCCAGCAGCACATTTCAGGCACTCACCACCCTTTATGGAATAAACTTGCCCTGCACATCAGCTGTAAACTTTGAGCTTCTCACCTTAAAACTATGCCCACTAGTATTTGATATTTCTATGCTGGGAAAAAGGTTTTGATTGTCTACCCTATTTATTTCGCTCATATTTCTATATACTTACATCTGGTCTCCTGTCAATCTCTGGCATTCCAGAGAAAACACTCCAAATCTGTCCAACCTCTCATTGCCAATGCCTATAATCAATGGTTCAATGGTTCTTTATTGTCACGTATACACTGCACAGTGAAATGCTCGCATCCATATTCCTGTAATCCAGGCATCATTCTGATGCCCCCTAATGTATCCTTTACAAAGCCTTCATATCCTTCGTGTAAAGGGCAAAGCAGAACTGCTTGCCATACTCCAAATGCGGCCTAACCAAAGTCATTCAAAATTGCATCATGATCTCCTGACTCTTATACTCAATGCTTCAACCAATGATGGCAGGCATACCATTTGGTTTTGTTACCATTCGATCTACTTGTGTTGTGCTCAGATAATTATGGACTTGGACCCCAAGATCCCTCTGTACATCCATGCAGTAACAGCAGTTAACAGGAGGTGTAACAGCAGGTATGATTTGTAAACTGTTCTCATTGCTCCTCAATGATTCAGATGTGAGATAATTTTTAAATGGTTGACATTTTGAAAGTTAAAAACAAAATTATTGACAAAAATTAAAACCAAATAAATCCACTTAAGAATAGAGAACTGACATAAATTAATTAGAACATTAATTCTGATAAAAGATAAGAGAATAGAGTAAACCACATTGAAGATCAGCAACCCTGTTAGATATGCCTCTAGTTTCAACAGGTTACAGAGCAGCCCTTGTCCAAAGTCAACAGTGTTTTATTGTTGTATGTACCGAAACAAAACAAAACAATTAACTTCTTACTTGCTGCAACACAATAGGTAATAAACCAGCTTATCTGGTTAATGATGTAGCCCTGCTTGATACCGTCTGCATGAAAATTGGCTCTGGTGTTTACCTCTTTGATTACGCTTGCCAGGTCAAAGCTTTAGCAAAGTGGAAGAATCCATGATTTGTGGTTCATTCTCTTCCCTATATTCACTTCCTTGTGCAGTGAAGATCGTGTCCCTTCAGAATGAAGGAATTCATATTACATTTCAGAGAGCAGTTCATCATCCATGAGAGGCAGTTGTGGAGGACCCTGAGATAATTTACTCTGTGACACATTGCGATACCAGCTTATTGTAGTTACTACAATTAGATGTATTTATATTATTTAAGATGTTCACCATTATGCACGAGTAACATGATAATTTTTTGAATTTTATTTCTGATTTCCGGCATCTAGGCTGCTTCTTTTATTTTCCTAACTGTACAGTAAACCATCCAGTAAATTATAACGGACCATAGGGGAGGGAATGGTGTCCTTTATTGTCAATTTTCCACCATAACCAAGTAAGGTATTATCATTGTATAAATAAACAAACAATTGCGGTTGCTGGTTAATACACAAAAGGACACAAAGTATTGATGTAACTCAGCAGGTCAGGCAACACCTTTGGAGAAAATGGATAGGTGATGTTTCGAGTCGAGACCCTTCAGACTCTTGGTCCAGAATTGGGAATCCAGGTGAGTTGACGGCCTGTGTCTACTGGTGGCCAGAGGAGAGGCGAGGATCGGTGGAGCCAATAGCCATGGCCCACAAATGGCCAGAGTGCAGATCAGGGTTGGTGGTGCTGGTGAAGGCAGCAGCCAGGGCTGTAAGCGGCAAGGGAGGGGGTGCGAGCCAGGGGTGACGTGGGTGACTGGGGCTGTAAACGACCGGGGAAGTGGTGCGAGCCAGGGGTAGCATGGGCAGCCGGGGCTGTAAGTAGAGGGGAGGTAGTGCTAGTGCGGCAGCCGTCCGTAAGTCCGTCCGCTATAACCGACATCTGTTATAAAGAAGGTAGCATCTGTAGTTCCTTCTCAAACATTTTGTTATAAAGAGATCTGTTAAAATGAGGGTTTAGTGTATTGTGGTTCAATTCTAGAACAGCATAACTTCCTGTGATCCATCACCTATTACAGCTAATTTCTAAGGTGTTGTCTGCCAATTTATACCAATGTTGTGGCTTTTTAAGGAACAGGCCTTTGTAAACCTGTCCACATCAGCAGAATGTAAATCACATTTTATGACATAATATTGCCACAATTACACTAGATATTAATTGAATGACCAGTGAATGATTCAGTGATTTACCAGTAGAGACATGTCTAAACAGTATCAGCTGCTGACTCAGAACACTCAAGAGCCTAACAAGTACTGTAAAGGGACTGCAAATTATCCTTAAATGTTTAATGCCTGGATTAAGCAGTCAATCGTAAAGCCACCCTGACTCAAATATGGTGCCCACAAGTACATATACACATTGCTTTCTTTATTCGCTTTCAGGTTCTGGATAGCTTTGGCATGGTCCGCATTCATTTTCCATCTCCAAATGCTCTTGGCAAGATGATGGTGAACTGCCGTTCTGAATTGCTACAATCCTCCTGGTGTTGCTGGTTCAGAAGTTCTAGGATATAGACTGAGTGATGATATATTTCTATGTTAGCATGGCATACGACTGATAGGGGAACCTGCAGGCTGTAGTGTTTCCAAATTCCTGCTGCCCTTACCCTTGTTGACAGGAGAAGGCAGAGATTATATCAGAGTAGCTTAGTCTGATAACTATTGTGAATTTCATGGGTGATACTCTGCAACCACCATGCACCAGTGCTATATAGGAAGGCAGATGGAATACCCATTGAACAGGTTGCTTTTTCTGATAGTATCAACCTTCCTGAGAATTGGTGGAGTTGCACATCCTTCAGCACATTCAGAGTATTCCATCACACAATTAAGCAGCACAGTGGTGCAGTGGTAGATTTGCTGCCTTCCTGCGTCAGAGACCCGGGTTCGATCCTAACAATGGGTGCTGTCTGTATGGAGTTTTTATGTTCTCCCTGTGACCTCGGGGGTTTTCCCTGGGTGCTCCGGTTTCTTCCCACACTCCAAAGACATACAGGTTTGTAGGTTAATTGGCTTTGGTAAAAATTGTAAATTGTCCCTTGGGTGTAGGATAGTATTAGTGTACGGGGCTGGGGAGGGAGAGTGGGGAGGAGAGGGGATAGAGGGAGAGGAGGGGAGTAGGGAGGGGAGTAGGGAGGGGAGAGGAGTTATGGAGGAAGGGAGGGAGTGACTGAGCATAGGGGAAAGAGAGGTAAGGGAGGGATTGAGGCAGGGTAAGAGGAGAGGGAAAAGAAGAAGGAGGTGAGGAGAGTGGGGAAGGAGAGTGAATTGAGGGAGAGGAGGAGGGAGTAGAGGAGGGGGAGTGGGGAATAGAGGGAGGAGGGCAGTGGGGGAGGTGAGGAGGGATAATGGGTGGGATTGGGGATGTGAGGAGTGGTGGAGGATAGAGGGATAGGAGGGGGTAGGGAGGGGAGAGGAGTTATGGAAGGAGGAGTGACAGGGTAGGGTAAAGGAGAGGGTGAGAGAGGTGTGGGAGGGATTGGGGAGGGGAGGAGGAGAGGGGAAAGAAGAGGGAGGGTGAAGAGGAGGGGGAGAGAGTGCTGGGGATGAGGGGAAATGAGCTGCGCCTGGGCAGTTGGGGGCTATGTGTGAGTGGTGGAATATTGTGTTGGGGGACCAAGCCTCCTGTGTGACAAGGACCCAACGGGTCCCACTTAGTCTAGTAAATTGGGTCATCAGGTGGCGCCGCGCGCGGCAGCCTCGCCAGCAGTTTTTTTGTCATTTCAACTTTTTTTGTTTTTTTAGTATGTCTATATGTATGTGTTAATGTTTCTCGGTATGTTTTTATGAAGCCACAGTCTGCGGAGCTTCTTGCAGCAGGCGTGGAGTGGACTTTACCATCCCGGAGCCAGGAATATCTTGCCGGGAATCGCCGGAGAAGAACTCTGACCGCTGGACTGCCTGCGGCCTATAACATCGAGAAGCCACAGTTTCCGGTAAGAAAGTGGCCGAGTCGGGTAATCCAAGCCACAAAGTGTGTTCCTTCCATCCTAACGTTGGAGCTTCGATCATCCCGATGGGCTTGTACATCGGGCCATCCATAGCAGTGACTGTGGAGGGTCATGGCCCCAAACACGGGTTAACAAAAGGAGGAAGACTGAATGAACTTTATTGCTTTCCATCACAGTGATCACTGTGGTGGATGTTTATGCTAAGTTCGATCGTTCTGTTTAGACATAGACATAGACACAGAAAATAAGTGCAGGAGGAGGCCATTTGGCCCTTCGAGCCAGCACCGCCATTCATTGTGATCATGGCTGATCGTTCCCAATCAATAACCCGTGCCTGCCTTCTCCCCATATCCCTTGATTCCACTTGCCACTAGAGCTCTATCTAACTCTTTCTCTTAAATCCATCCAGTGATTTGGCCTCCACTGCCCTCTGTGGCAGGGAATTTCACAAATTCACAACTCTCTGGGTTTTTTCTCACCTCAGTCTTAAATGGCCTCCCATTTATTCTAAGACTGTGGCCCCTGGCTCTGGACTCGCCCAACATTGGGAACATTTTTTCTGCATCTAGCTTGTCCAGTCCTTTTATAATTTTATATGTTTCGAAAAGATCCCCCCCTCATCCTTCTAAACTCCGGTGAATACAAGCCTAGTCTTTTCAACCTTTTCTCATATGACAGTCCCGCCATCCCTGGGATCAATCTCGTGAACCTATGCTGCATTGCTTCAATCACTAGGATGTCCTTCCTCAAATTAGGAGACCAAAACTGTACACAATACTCCAGATGTGGTCTTGCCGGAGCCCTATACAACTGCAGAAGAACCTCTTTACCTCCTATACTGAAATCCTCTTCTTATGAAGGCCAACATTCCATTAGCTTTCTTCACTGCCTGCTGTACCTGCAATCCAACTTTCAGTGACTGGTGTACAAGCACACCCAGGTCTCTCCGTACCTCCCACTTACCTAACCTAACCCATTGAGATAATAATCTACACCCTTGTTTTTGCTGCCAAAGTGGATAACCTCACATTTATCTATATTATACTGCATCTGCCACGCATCTACCCATTCACTCAACCAGTCCAGGTCACCCTGCAACCTCCTAACATCCTCTTTACAGTTCACACTGCCTCCCAGCTTTGTGTCATCCGCAAATTTGCTAGTGTTGCTCCTAATTCCCTCTTCCAAATCATTAATATATATGGTAAACAGTTGCGGCCCCAACACCGAGGCTTGCGGCACACCACTCGCCACTGCCTGCCATTCTGAAAAGGACCCGTTCACTCCTACTCTTTGCTTCCGGTCTGGCAACCAATTTTCTATCCATGTCAACACCCTACCCCCAATACCATGTGCTCTAATTTTAGTCACCAGTCTCCCGTGCGGGACCTTATCAAACGCTTTCTGAAAGTCTAGATACACTACATGCAATGGGTCCCCTTCATCCATAAATTTTAATTGTGTTGTGTTCTTTTAATCGTATGGCTGCATGGTAACTCAAATATCACTGTACCTTAATTGGTGCATGTGATAATGAATGTGAATGTGAATCTGAAGTCTGAAATCCTCACTTGTGTAAATCTGCACTGATGTCATCAAGAATTTGGATAGGCAGTAAAGCATGAGATAAAAAGCATACATTGTAACTGACAATTTGATCATTTTATTGAGCGTGAAATAAAGATCATAGTCGCACATGAGATCTTTCATCGCACTTAAAATCGCACATGAGATTAACAAAAATGTCCAGAACAAACATTTAACAATTAAAAACATGTTTATTGTAATAACGCTGGTAGGGGATCTGTGGAAAATAAAACAATGGCACCATGGAAATAAATCCCTCAGTGGGAACTTGGGAACCTGAAGAGAATCAATTTAGTTCCTGTTTTAGTAAGTAGAATACTGAGATTTTTTTCTTGCATTTAGGAAATAACTGATCTTGACACACGCAATTATGTATGCTTCTTCATGTATATTCTGAATTTATTGCGCACCAGCTTTAAACTAAGAGTGCACAACGAAATGTGCCAGCTGATTTTCAATAACCGAGCTCCAAAAATCCCCATGCCACAATCTAAAACTAAATGCATCAATAAGCATCTCCATCTGATGGCTCCTAAAACACTCTTTGTGTTTCACAAATTCCGACCTTGTGGAATACAGGTGTTTTGTAGGGCGGGAGTTATAGAAAATTAAACATAATATTTCCCTCCCCCAAAAGTGTTTTTTTTCCAGAAAGCGTTACACAAGGAAACTGGGTTTGAAGAACAAGATAGCTTACATCAGCAAAGGTACAGTCCTGACAAATATCAGATGCCTCTATGAAGCAATGTTGCACTGAAGACACATATTTCATAACGTTAGTAACAAATAGCTCAGCAGTGTTCATGTTCATAGGGAATAGGAGTAGAATTCAACCATCATGTTTACTCCGCTATTCAATCATGGCTGATCTATCTCGCCTTCTTAACCCCATTCTCCTGCCTTCCCCCCATAACCTCTGACACCTGTGCTAATCAAGAATCTATCAATCACTGCCTTACAAATATCTACTGACCTGCCCCCACAGCCTTTTGTGACAACGAATTCCACAGATTCACCACCCTATGACTAAATAAAATTCTCCTCATCTCCTTCCTAAAAGAATGTCCTTTAATTCTGAGGCTATGACCTCTACTCCTAGACTCTCCCACTATTGGAACATATTCTCCACATCCACTCTATCGAAGCGTTTCACAATACTGTATGTTTCATTGAGGTCCCCCTCATTCTTCTAAACTCCAGCAAGTACAGGCCCAGTGCCGACAAATGCTCATCATAGGTTAACCTACTCATTCCTGGGATATTTCTTGTAAACATCCTCTGGACCTTCTCCAGAGCCTGCACATCCTTCCTCAGATATGGTGCCCACAATTGCTCACAGTATTCCAAATGTGGCCTTACCTGCGTCTTATAGAGACTCAACATTATATCCCTTTTTTTGTATACCTCTTAAAATACAGTGGCTTGCAAAAGTATTCATACCCCTTGAACTATTCCACATTTTGTCACGTTACAACCACAAACGTAAATGTATTTTAGTAGGATTGTATGTGATAGATCAACACAAAGTGGCGCATAATTGTGAAGTGGAAGGAAAATGATACATGGTTTTCAAATCTTTTTACAAATAAAAAACTGAAAAGTGTGGCATGCAAAAGTATTCAGCCCCCTTTACTCTGATACCCCTAAATAAAATCCAGTGCAACCAATTGCCTTCAGAAATCAGCTAATTAGTAAATAGAGTCCACTTGTGTGTAATTTAATCTCAGTGTAAATACAGCTGTTCTGTGAAGGCCTCAGAGGTTTGTTAGAGAACATTAGTGAACAAACAATGTTCCTTGGGCATCATGAAGCCCAAGGAACACACCAGACAGGTGAGGGATAAAGTTGTGGACAAGTTTAAAGCAGGGTTAGGTTATAACAAAATATCCCGAGCTTTGAACATCTCACGGAGCACTGTTCAATCCATCATCCGAAAATGGAAAGAGTATGGC
Source organism: Okamejei kenojei (assembly GCA_035221665.1). Lineage (NCBI taxonomy): Eukaryota > Metazoa > Chordata > Chondrichthyes > Rajiformes > Rajidae > Okamejei > Okamejei kenojei. The sequence continues at coordinate 143,131,074 of CM069131.1, read as the reverse complement.
ACAACTGCAAACATGGCCGTCCACCTAAACTGACAGGCCGGGCAAGGAGAGCATTGATCAAAGAAGCAGCCAAGAGGCCCATGGTAACTCTGGAGGAGCTGCAGAGATCCACAGCTCAGGTGGGAGATTCTGTCCACAGGACAACTATTAGTCGTGCACTCCACAAATCGGGTCTTTATGGAAGAGTGGCAAGAAGAAAGCCATTGTTGAAACAAAGCCATAAGAAGTCCCGTTTGCAGTTTGTCACAAGCCATGTGGGGGGGGGGGACAGCAAACATGTGGAGGAAGGTGCTCTGGTCTGATGCGACCAAAATTGAAGTTTTTGGCATAAATGCAAAACGCTATGTGTGGTGGAAAACTAACACTGCACATCACCCTGAACACACCATCCCCACTGTGAAACATGGTGGTGGCAGCATCATGCTGTGGGATGCTTTTCTTCAGCAAGGACAGGGAAGCTGGTCAGAGTTGATGGGAAGATGGATGGAGCCAAATACATGGCAATCTTGGAAGAAAACCTGTTAGAGTCTGCAAAAGACTTGAGACTGGGGCGGAGGTTCACCTTCCAGCAGGACAACAATCCTAAACATACAGCCAGAGCAATGGAATGGTTTAGATCAAAGCATATTCATGTGTTAGAATGGCCCAGTCAAAGTCCAGACCTAAATCCAATTGAGAATCTCTGGCAAGACTTGACAATTGCTGTTCACAGACACTCTCCATCCAATCCGACTGAGCTTGAGCTATTTTGCAAAGAAGAATGGGCAAAAATTTCAGTCTCTAGATGTGCAAAGCTGGTAGAGACATACCCTAAAAGACTTGCAGCTGTAATTGCAGCGAAAGGTGGTTCTGCAAAGTATTGACTCAGGGGGGCTGAATACTTTTGCACGCCACACTTTTCAGTTTTTTATTTGTAATAAAATTTGGAAACCATGTATCATTTTCCTTCCACTTCACAATTATGCAACACTTTGTGTTGGTCTATCACATAAAATCCTAATAAAATACATTTACATTTGTGGTTGTAACGTGACAAAATGTGGAAATGTTCAAGGGGTATGAATAATTTTGCAAGCCACTGTAAATGCTAGCAATGAGTTTGCTTTCATTACTACCGATTCGATCTGTACTGCAGGATGTCTTGGCACAATCCAATTGGAGCATGGTTCTGCCATTAACAGACCCTGGACCTGCTCTGAACCTGCTTGCTGTTAGGGTAAACCAGTTAAGCTTTAAAAATAGTTTGTTATCAATTTACTTCATAATATATTTCATAGTGGATTGGATTTAGTTGGAAAGGTAAGTATAATTCAAGTGTATACTAATGATAAACATTCTTTAGATCCAAAATTGATTAACTATTGTTCATGTGGCTACTATACACATTGAACATCGAACAAAGAAAGTACAGCACAGGAACAGGCCCTTCTGCCCACAATGTCTGTGCAATCATATGCTAAATTAAGTGAACCCCATCCGTGTTCACATGACCTATAACCCTTTATTCCCAAGATAGACACAAAATGCTGGAGTAACTCAACAGGTCAGGTAGCACCTCTGGAGAAACAGAATAGGTGATGTTTCAGTCGAGAGCCTTCATCAGACTCGGAATGTCACCTATTTCTTTTCTCCAGAGAAGCTGCTTGACCCGCTGAGCTACTCCAGCATTTTGTGTCTATCTTCGGTGTAAACCAGCACCTGCAGTTTCTTCCTACACTATTCCCTTTATTCCCTACATGTGCATGATCTCTGACACAGGAGAGACAATACAGGAACGAAAAAATAACAGATGGCATAAACAAATATTTTTTGCCTTTCTTCATGGAACCCAAAAAGCCTAGTCTAATGGGAATGAGCAGTTCAAAGAAATAATCATTGTTACTGGAGAAATTGTTCAGATGATGTGCAGATTCAGCAAATAATTAGGAAAGCAAATGGAATGTCGGCCATTTCTGCAAGAGCACTTGAGTAGCAGAGTGGAGGTGACTTTCTGCAATGAGACGACATCAGGAATATTGTCTACAGGTCTAATCTCTCCATCTCAAGAAGAATACACTTGGAATGTATCCTTCCTTTGATGTGAATGTTATTAGATAGCAAAGATGGTTATCAAAAATGATTTACCACAACATTCATGAACAGCTTCTTTCTCACTATTACCAGACTCTTGAACCGAAGCCTTAGATGTATCCCAATCTTCCGAAATCCAATCTACTTTGTTGCAGTTCTTGCATTTTTTTATTACCTGCAATTTCTCTGTAGCTGTAATGATACGTTCTGCACTCTGTTAATTTTCTCTTTTTGCTCTACCTGATGTACTCATGGGATGTATGAATAGAATCATGTAGGGGATGATCTGTCTGGATAGCATGCAATGCAAATTTTTCACTGTATCTTGGTACATGCGAGAATGATAAATCAATGGCAATACCAGCACAGTTTTGATTAGACATAAATAAGGGGCTGACAGTAAGCGGACAAGATAGCGCAGTGAAACTTGGAGGAAGAATTTTTATTATACATTAAAAGGTAATGACTTAGAATTAGGTGGTTAAAATGCACATGATCAGTGAGGGAAATAACTATGCAGTGCTCTTAGGATGGAGTAAGGTAATGGAAGCCAACACAATTGCTTCACATAGAGCCAGCGCAGATCCAATAAGTCAAATTGTCACCTTTTGTGCTGCGATGACTATCAGCAAATACTGAACATGTCAGCCCATAAACTGAGAAATAAATTATTTTAGGTAGACAAAAATGCTGGAGAGAAGGAATAAGCGACGTTTCGGGTCGAGGCCTATCTTCAGACTGATGTCGGGTGGGGGGGGGGGGGGCAGGAAAAAGAAAGGAAGAGGCGGAGTTTCCCGCTCCCCCGACATCAGTCTGAAGAAGGGTCTCGAAACGTCGCCTATTACTTCTCTTCATAGATACTGCCTCACCTGCTGCATTTCTCCAGCATTTTTGTCTACCTTTGATTTTTCCAGCATCTGCAGTTCTTTCTTTTTTTAATTTATTTTTTATTTTTTAATATATTTATTTATTAGAGGTACCGTAAGTTACTTCAGTGTACATCCCATGTATATTATTACAATCATTGTACCCCTTAATTTTTTAAGGCTTTAGAAAAAAGAAAAAAGAAAGAAATAGCAACAGAGAAAGTAGAGAAAGTGAAAAGAGTTGTGAAAGTGAAAAAGCGTGCCAAAGGGAAAGGGAACCCCTGGTCGAAGAGTTAGAGAAAGTAGATTAAGAGATAGACCCTGGAGAGGGAAAAAAAAGGGGAAGAGGGAGAAGGAAAAAAGAAATGCCAGTTACTTTATTATAAACATCGTGCAAAAGGAAGATACCAACTCAACAGTTTTTCTTCCCCCTTTACCGAGACCCGACACCACTACTTTTTTGAGGTATTCTTGCACTTTATCCTTGTAGTAGATTTGTAAATGCAGACCATGTCTTATAGAAACAGTCTGATTTTCCTGCAGTTCTTTCTTAAACAATAAATTATTTTACCTCTTTTATCCAACTTTGCAATCAAACAGTGTAAAAGAATACCCTTGTGGTCCATTCCTGCCTTCTGATTGTTTAAAGAATTTCACTTCAGAGAAGCTCGAAGAGCTTTATGTGATTAAACTGGATCTTTTCTACAACCGGATTGAAGAAAAGATGCACAAGGATTTTGTCAGGGCTGGAGGGCTTGATTTATAATAAGTATTTGATAGGCATGGATAATGTGGATGGCCATGGTCTAAAACTAGAGAACCTAGGTTTAAGATGAGAAGGGAAAGATTAAATAGGGATCTATGGGTCGAGTTTTCACACAGAGGGTGGTGGGTATATGGACCAAACTGCCAGAGGAAGCTGATGAGGCAGATGTAATTACAATGTTTAAAAGACATTTGGACAGGTTAATGTATTAGAAAGGTTTAGAGGGGTATGAGCTAAATGCCATATGAGACTAGCATAGGTAGGCACATTGGTTGACATATCTGTTTATATGCTGTATAACTATGACTAGGTCTACAGTATTGCATTTATTTCTGTAACAATAATGTTGAGATAGATATTTCAGGCAAGTGGAAAATGGGAATAGACTGATGATTATCTTTCTCCTATCTAAATAACAGTGTAAGAAAAATAACTTTTTGGATGTTCCAATGTATAACTGAAGTAGTCAGAAATACCCATCCCCAAAACCTGCCTTTTAGTGGCATACAGACTGGAAACAGGCTTTTCGGCCCAATATGACCATGCTGACTAAGCTAGTCCCATTTGCCTGCATTTGGTCCCTGTCCCTCTAACTTTACTATCCATGTGCCTGTCCAAATGCCTTTTAAATGTTCCAATTATACTCCACAGTTTTCTCTGACTGTTAATTCCCTATACATACATCCTCTAGGTGTGAAAAGCTCGCCCTCAGGTCCCTTTCAAATTTTCCCCTCTCACCTTCGATGTATGTCCTCTATTTTAAGACTATTCTGGGTAAAAGATTGTGAAAATACACTTTATCTGCATTCCTCATGATAATATATACAGCTACAAAGTCACCCCTCAGCCTCAAATGCTCCAGGTAAACAAGTCCCAGCGTATTCAGTCTTTTTCAGAACTCAAGCCTGGTAATATCCTCAAAAATCGTTTCATGATGGAAGAGCTGCAGAAAGTACTGCAATTTTGGTCTCATCAATTATTTGTATTTTTGTCACATAACACCCCAATTCCCGTCCTTACTGCCTTGACTGATGAAGGCAAGCATGCCAAACACCTTCTTCATCGTCCTGTCCCCTTTGTGGCCAGTTTTAAGGAACTACGGTGTGTATCTGCACTTCCAGGTCTCTCTATTCTGCTACACTCTCCATAGTCCTGCCATTTACTATGCAAGCCCTGACCAGGGTTAACTCATCAAAATGTAACACCTCATGCTTGTCCAAGTTAAATTCCATCTGTCATTCCTTGGCCCACTTTCCATTTCCTGTTAAATTCTTAGATAACCTTCTTCACTGTCCACTACACCACCGATGTTGGCGTCATCTGCAAACTTACTAACCAAAACAACATTGTCATCCAAATTGTTAACATAGATGACAAACCACTATGTACCCACCTCTGGTCACAGACCACCAATCTGAATAACCCTCAAGTACCATCCTCTGATTCCTTGCACCAAACCAATGTTGTATCTACTTGGCCATCTCATCCTGGATCCCAAGTGATCTAATTAGTCAATCATCTCTGCCAGGACCCCTGCAATTTCTGCTCTATTCTTCCATGATGTCTGAGGACTCTGGGTATTTAGTCCACTAATAATATACCTCAAGACTGCTGACACATCATCTATTATAATGTGGATATGTTCCAATACATCACTCTTTATTTCCCTTAATTTCATGACCTCTCCCTGGTAAATGCAGATAAGAAATATTAATCTAACATCGTGACCATCCCCTGTGGCTCCACACATAGATGACCACATTGATCCTTATGAGGATGGCATGGTGGTGCAACAGTAGAGCTGCTGCCTTGCAGCACCAGAGACACGAGTTCGCTCCTGACTACAGGTGCGTATTTGTATGGAGTTTATATGTTCTCCCCATGGTTTTCTCTGGGATCTACAGTTCTACAGTTTCCTCCCACATGTCAAAGATGTACAGGTCTGTAGGCTAATTGGCTTGGTATAATTGTAAATTGTCCATAGTGTGTGTGGGATAGTGTAAGTGTGAGGGGCTCGCTGGTCAGTGCCGACTTGATGGGCCAAAGGGCCGGTTTCCATGTTGTATCCCTAAACTAAACTAAACTAGACCTATTTTCAGCCCAGTTACTCCTTTGTTCTTAATATGCATAGGATTATTTAGGAGCCAAAGTCCTCTTTTTTGCATTTCTGATTTCTCTCTCAAGTCTGCTCCTATATCTCTTATATTCGGCAAAGGATTCACTTGATCCCAGCTTGATATCTGACATTTGCCTACTTCATTTTGCTGACCAGTGCCCCAATATTCCTCGTCAGGCAGAGTTCTCTAATCCTACCAGACCTGCCATTCACTCCAGCAGGAACATGTTGTCCCTGAACTCTCCCTATCTCACTTTTAAAAGCCTCCCACCTGTCAGACACCTGCAGGTAGGTTCCAATCAACCTTCACATGTTCCTCTCTAATGCCGAAAATATGCTTTTCCCCAATTATGGTTTATACTTTATGGACCAGTCCTATTCTTTTCTTTAAGGATTTTAAAATAAATATAATTATGCTCACAGGTCCCAAAGTGTCTCCCAATTGACCCTTCAGACACTTCAGACAGACACCTAAAGCTGGAGTAAAATCAGTGGGTCAGGCAGCAACTCTGGAGAAAAGGAATAGGTGAAGGTTCGGGTCAAGACCCTTCTTCAGACTGAGAGTCAGGGAAAAGAGGAACGAGAAACATAGACAATACAGGAGAAATGAATGGGAGATAGGCAAAAAGTTATGATAATCAAGAAAAGGAGGAGCTCACAATAGTCCATTGTTGGCTGGTGGATAGGCTATACAGACAGTAGAACTTATCAGCAAGACAGTGAAACTAGTACGACGACTAGGGTGGGGCAGGGACAGAGAGAGAGGGGATGGAAGAGTTACTTGAAGAGTTAGAGAAATCAATATTCATACCGCTGAGTTGTAGGCTGCCCAAGCGAAACAGACACTCGCTCCCAATGCCATTTACACACTTTTTTAGAAAATTTTCCTGGAGACATTTAACAAATTATACCCCGTCCGAGCCCTTTGCACCATGGCAGTCCCTGCCAAAATGAGAGAAGCTGAATTCACCTGCCATTACAACCCCATTATCTTTATAACTATTCAAAATCAGTTCATCTGCCACTCCTTGGATGAAGCAGGCTTTGTGAAAGTGAACTCATTGCTCAGATGAGCCCCCTGTGTTGGCATGACCAGCATTGCCAGCTCGATTTGATTGCATCAAGAATTAATTTATATCCATCATCCGACCTTTTGCTTTGGGCATGCACTGTCTGAGCAATGTGGAGTCTGATAAAGTTGGGACTGATTTTTACCTCTCACCATTTGCATTTGTATAGTTTGAGCATCTCTTTATCAAACAGCAGATCAGCTAATTTACAAGAGACAATCAAACCAGAAGACAATATTGAAAAATGAAGGGCCACATTGAAATGTTTTTTTTTTTGTTGTTTAGGAGTATTCCTTAATTTAAAATTGAAATTTTCAATATTTTCTCTCCTGACATTCACAGAGCCAGTTAACAGTTCAGCCCTGGGGAAATCGAATCATGTTTCCTCCTGGCCCCATCAAATGAGAAATAAAATAGTTCCAGACCAAATTTTGAAAGCATGGGCAGCATAAACTCTAGATATTGCACATCAATAATGTAATAGGGAATGAGGGATGTATTTGAGCTGATTTGAATATCAAAAGTGCCTCCTGTCTGTGCCCGGCAGATGCTCCAGACATTTTATTAGACATCAGACCTCCACCATCATGACAGCTGTAGGACTGCCACTTAAGTGGGGTGGTAAATGACTCAATGTTATTTTCAGACTGCTACCAACTGTTTCTGCTGGGCACCCCCAGTTGAAGTCAGTAGCAGTGTACTGCATCAGACTTCTCTACATGCAGCCTCTAACTGCAGCTTCTGCTATTTCCTTTGTATGGTGAGAGACATAATAGAGCATCAGATGCTCATTTGTACAGAGATTGATTATTTCCCTGTGGTGATATTATTAAGTATATAAATTAACCTGTATCACTTTCCAAATATGGGCAGAGCTGTTTGTTTCCAATGCTGCAAAAATACTGTTCATTGTGCTGAATCTGTTGAAGATCTTTTCAGAATTAATTCTGTATTTTTATTAATTTCTTGGAGGATTTCCTCAATATGCATTTTACCACCGTTTACCAGCTGTGTTATTATGTACTATCACAGGCTTGACATGCAGAATGAATTATAAGGCCACTTATGTCTACATAACAAATAGTTTGGAGGTAGTCATCTACAATAATGTGTTTCTAAGGATGATGTGTAACCATTTTCAAAGGAGAGACATAATTAATCAATCCCAAGGAAAAAAAACTGTAATCAAGTATCATTAGAGCATATGGTTTGCCATCACGTACTGATAGTGATGACATTCATCTTCCCAGCAATGATCCAGTAATTACATTTGAACATTGATTTAATCTGCAAATAGGCAAACAATTAAGCTATTTCTTTAAATGGGAAAATACAAGGCTGCATGTTGAATACTGCATATTTTCTGAAAGTAAGCTGACCTCTGTAATTCAGATGCAATGAGGTTGTGCTCATAAGGAGGTAATCGTCCTATTAACATGCCCATATTTATCTTACACAATTGGTTAATTTTAAATGGGGTTATAAATATACTAGACCATTGCGAATGCCATTATTTAGGAATGGGTGAAGGCTTATGTGCATGCTCGATTAGTCAAATATTAGTGATGGTGGAATTGATGTTGGAAAGGTGAAGGGCATAGTGTAACTTCAATAGGAGCATTGGCAATCAAATAAATTGATGAATAATTGTTTATGTATGGGGAATGCAGTATACAACATGCAGAATTTGATGCACAGAATGCAGAATATTTGTAAAGGAATGAGTACAGGTGGCCCATGGCAGTTGTGGTCATAAATCAAAAAAAGAGTTTCAATTTCCCAATATTTAGTGCAATAATTGTCACCTTCATTTCCTGGGTAGTTCTCCGGTGGAATAGATCAACAATGTACTGTAAAAATGTCCCATTACAAAATCAGAGCAATAACATCAACATTTAACCCAATAAAAATGCAATGGGTTACACAATATCCATGGAAGGAGCAAACAGATGACATTTCAGGTCTGGACCCTTCTTCAGACTAATAGCGAAAGGCCTGGATAGAGTGGACGTGGAGAGCAGGTTTCCACTTGTGGGAGACTAGGACTAGAGGCCATAACATCAGAATAAAAGGGCGTATCTTTGGAAAAGAAATGAGGAGGAATTTCTACAGTGAGAGGGTGGTGAAACTGTGGAATTCATTGCCACAGAAGGTGGTGGAGGCCAAGTCAATTGACATTTTAAGGTGGAGGTTGATAGATTCTTGATTAGTATGGGTGTCAGGGGTTATGGGGAGAAGGCAGGAGAATGGGATTATGAGGGAAAGATAGATCAGCCGTGTTTGAATGGCGGAGCAGATGATAGGCCGAATGGCCTAATTCTGCTCCTATAACATGAGCATATGAGCATGATTGGAGTATTGGGGGGGGGGGGGGGGGGAGGGGAGGGGGAGCTGGAAAAGAGAGGAGGGGTGGTAAGCTTGGCATGTAATAGGTGGGTACTGGTCATCACTATATGTTTGGAAGATGGATGGAGAGTTGGGTGGAAAGAGACAAGTGAACCAAGGAGTGAACCACCTAGTGCACTTATTTAATCTTGTCTATCACTTTTGATACTCCCGATGTGGTTCCCTTTACATTGGCGAGACCAAGTGTAGACTAGGCAACTTTTTTGCGGAACACTTGCACTCTGTCTGCCAAGGTTACTGGATCTCCTGGGTGTTAACCATTTAACTCCCCATTCCCATACTGACATTTCTGTCTTTGTATTTATATTTAATTCTTTAAGTGGGAGGATGTAGATCAGTGTCACTCATGCTATGTGTCATACTGTGGCTCTGTCCACAGGTTTAATAGAAAGCCCTTTTCCCTTTGTCTCCCAGTCTTGAGCTGTATGTTAAGATTAAGTTACCTATGCTGGATTGCTAATAACATTTTTTGTATCCTAAACACAGTGTGTGAGTTATGACAATCCGACAACCTCCCCCTCTACCATAGTGAACATGCAAACTGGAGGATCGGCAACTGATAGACACTGCTTGAAATGCCATTTGCACGAATAAAACTCTAATTCTTAAAGTAAGATCATAAGAAACAGGAGCAGGGAGTAGGTCCTCAATGCCTGATAAAATGTTGCACTGAACACCGTTTTCGTGTTCTTTCTTTATATTCATTCCCTCTCCTGTGGTTCAAATGTCTTCCTTGAAATCAATTCAGTGACCCTGCCTCTACAGCTTGCTGGGCGAGAGAACTTCAATGATTCATGACTGCCCGAGAGAAGAAATTCTTCCTCCTCATCCCCATCATAACTGGGTTACTCTTTATTCTAAGACTGTGCCCTCCTCCCCAGTTCTAGATACCCTCATCAGCAACTACTGTGCTAATCCCACTTAGAATCCAATGGAACGCATATTGCTCTCATTCTTTTAAATTCCACTGAGTATAGGCATGGGCTGCTCAAAATATCCTCATGTCGTCAAAAATGATTTGCGTTTACCTACTGTGCACTGCGTCCATTGCATTATACCTTAAATATGGAGAAAATAAAATGCACATATGAGAGATTAAAACTTGTAGCAAATGCACTGGAGGACAGAGGATCTAGGGAGACAGAGGAACTGAAAGAAATTTGGATTAGGTGAGAAATAGTATTGGGTAGATAGATGGGACTGAAGGCTGATAAATCCCCAGGACCTGATGGTGTGCATCCCACGGTACTCAAGGAGGTTGCTCTAGAAATCGTTGACGCATTGGTGATCATTTTCCAATGTTCTATAGATTCAGAATCAGTTCCTTTGGATTGGAGGGTAGCTAATGTTATCCCACTTTACAAGAAAGGAGCGCGAGAGGAAATAGGGAATTATAGACCAGTTAGCCTGACATCAGTGGTGGGGAAGATGCTGGAAACAATTATTAAATGTTATAACGGCGCATTTGGATAGCAGTAAAAGGATTGGTTCAAGTCAGCATGGATTTATGAAGGGGAATTCCTGCTTGATTAATCTTCTGGAATTTTTTGAAGATGTGACAAGTAAAATGGATGGAGAGCCAGTGGATGTAGTGTATCTGGACTTTCAGAAAGCCTTTGATAAGGTCCCACACAGGAGATTAGTGGGCAAAATTAGAGCACATGGTATTGGGGGTATGGTATTGACATGGATAGACAACTGGTAGGCAGAACAAAGGGTAGGAATAAACGGGTCCCTGTCAGAATGGCAGGCAATGGCGAGTGGAGTACGGCAAGGCTCGGTGCTGTGGCCACAACTATTTACAATAGATATTAATTATTTGAATGATGGAATTAAAAGTAACACTAGCAAATTTGCAGATGACACAAAGCTGGGTGGCAGTGTGAACTGCGAAGAGGATGCTAGGAGGTTGCAGGATGATTTGGAAAGGTTGAGTGAGTGGGCAGATGAATGGAAGATGCAGTATAATGTAGATAAATATGAGGTTATCCACTTTGGTGGCAGGAACAAGGAGGCAGATTATTATCTCAATGGTGTCAGATTAGGAAAAAGGGAAGTGCAATGAGACTTGGGTGGCCTTGTACACAAGTCACTGAAAGTAAACATGCAGGTACAGCAGGCAGTGAAAAATGCTAATGGCATGTTGGCCTACACAATGAGAGGATTTGAGTATAGGAGTGAAGAGTTCCTCTGCAGATGTACAGGGCCCTGGTAAGACTACACCTGGAATATTGTGTGCAGTTTTAGTCTCCTAATTTGAGGAAGGACATCCTTGCTATTGAGAGAGTGCAGCGTAAGTTCACAAGGTTGTGGCGGGATGGCGGGACTGTCATGTGAGGAAAGATTGGAAAGATTGGGCTTGTATTCATGGGAATTTAGAAGGATGAGGGGGGATCTTACAGAAATATATAAAATTATAAATGGACTGGACAAGCTAGATGCAAGAAAAATGTTCCCAATGTTAGGGGAGTTTGGAACCAGTGGCCACAGTTTACGGGAGGGGAGGTAATTAAAAACTGAGATGAGAAAAAACGTTTTCACCCAGAGAGTTGTGAATTTGTGGAATTCTCTGCCATGGAAGGCAGTGGAGGCCAATTCACTGGATGAATTTAAAAGATAGTTACGGTAGATAGAGCTCTTTCGGCTAGCGGAATCAAGGGGTATGGGGAGTAGGCAGGCACGGGTTACTGATTGTGGATGATCTGCCATGATCACAATGAATGGCGGTGCTGGCTCGACGGGCTGAATGGCTATGGAAGCTGGAAAGCTGATGCGAGTAATAATATTGCAGCAAACAATATATACAAGAAAATATAATAAAATAAACATATAACTATACATATAAAGTCTGAGAAGTGAACTGAAACTGACTCAATGTTTGCCTTCACACAACATGCCTAGTCTGCTGAATATATCCAGCCTACCCCGTTTTTACTTCAAAAATTGAGCCTTGATAAATTCATGCATTTATTTAATGTCTGTTCCCTTATAAAATTGGCTAAAAGTCTAGATAATAGCTCACTACAGAGCACAACTTAAAACATGTTTGCAAGCTCTTTATTTTCCCAGGTGTACTTATTACCACATGATTAAGCCATTGTCTCTAAATAATTGATTTCACCTGACCCTCCTCCTGTTTAAGCTGGATATTCAAAGGCACAATAAGTTACCTGCAGTAACATTTGTGAAACATTATGAAAAAATTGTGTAGTGCGTTCTTCATATAACCATATAACCATATAACCATATAACAATTATAGCACGGAAACAGGCCCTCCCGGCCCTTCCAGTCCGTGCCGACCATTTGTTTTCCCCTAGTCCCATCTACCTGCTCCATTCCCTCCATACCCCTCCATTCCCTTCACGTCCATATACCTATCCACTTTACTTTTAAGCCATATACCTATCCACTTTACTTTTCATGCAGGTTAAATAAAACTGCATTTTCATCGATGGGTCATCAATGGCAATATCCCACCATTTACATTGGCAAGGTCTGGAGGTATGCAAGTTTAATATGTTCATCAATTCATTTTGACATATGAAGTTTATTTGAAAATGCATGAGAAATATGTTGAAAAGTGAGTTTCAGCAAGGACATTGGTACAAACATTGGTACAGTCTCTTACCTTTATGAAGTCTGCACCATACAGTTTTTTCCATAAGTTTGGCAAATGTTACTGCGGGTAACTTATTATACCATGTCAAGAATTTACTCAAAGAATTCTGGAGCATCACTCAAAACAATTTCAACATTCACTATGTGCGGTCATAATTTTTTTCCACATAAGCCCCAAAAAGATTTTAAATGGAACAAATTCTATGTCAATCTTCTGATGAAAGGTCATTGACATGAAACCTTAAATAAGTTTCTCCCTTCACAGTTGCTGCCTGACCTGTTGAGCATATCTAGCATTGTGATAAATGATAGTAGAATTAGGCTATTCGGCCCATCAAGTCTACTCTGCCATTCAATCATGGCTGATCTATCTCGCCCTCTTAACCCCATTCTCCTGCCTTCTCCCCACAACCTCTGACACTTGTACTAATCAGAAATCTATCTATCTCTGCTTTAAATATATCTACTGACTTGGCCTCCACAGCCTTCTGTGGCAAAGAATTCCACAAATTAGACACCCTCTGACTAAAGAAATTTCTCCTCATCTCCTTCCTAAAAGAATGTCCTTAAATTCTGAGGCTATGACCTCTTGGCCTAGACTCTCCCACTAGTGGAAACATCCTCTCCACATTCACTCTATCCAAGCCTTTCACAATTCTGTATGTTTCAATGAAGTTCTTCCTCATTCTTCAGAACTCCAGCGAGTACAAGCCCAGTGCCAACAAACACTCATCATAGGTTAACCTACTAATTCCTGGGATCATTCTTGTAAACTTTCTCTGGACCGTCTCCAGAGCCAGCAAATCCTTCCTCAGATATGGTGTCCAAAATTGCTCACAATATTCCAAATGCGGCCTCACCAGCACCTTATAGAGCCTCAGCATTACATCCCTGTCCTTGTATATAAGCCTCTGGTCTGTTTATATTCCTAGTAGTCTTTTGTGAGAACTGTATTTCAGGCAATTGTGGAAATGAGGCAAATGAGAGACCTATGAACACTTCACAAGTGTCAAAGGGCTCCTTACTGGGGAAAAGACAGAGAAGATCATTCTTTGCCATAATCAGAAGGAACCCCTTGATGTGTTTTTAAATAGCAGGGGGACATGGTAAAGGAAAGTGAGGAGAGGTAGAGGGTTGAAAGTTTGAGTCGATACATCTTGAAGTTGGAAAACAAGAGAACAGATTGGCTGCGGAAGGGGGGTAGGGGTGGAAACAAGCAGACTGGAGAAAGCAGCAGTAAAGGCAACTCGCTAATCTCCTGCTTACAAACATAAACTGAGGATCCGGTACTGAAAGTCATCCAGTAAAAGAGATAACACCCTTCGTGACTGGTCCATATTCAAGAACTCTGCTGCTTACCTAGATGGATGAACTAATGTTGTCACAAACTTCATCAACAAGTGGGTAGAAGACTGTGAACCAAAGAAGAAGATACATGCATTCTCTAACCGGAAACCATTTATGAACCGTAAGGTCCACTCCCAGATGATTCCCGAGCGGCACAAGAAATCCATTTACACCATTCGCAGAGCTATTAAGGGTCTCGAGGGTAATGCTATGGATACACATAGATTGTAACATGCAGTACTTGCCACGATGGGCTACAAAACAAAGGCAGCAGTATTGCTGGCAACAACAGGCCCCTTCCTGATGAACTCGATACATTCTACGCACTCTTGGAACAGAACACTGGTGGAGGGATAACACCCGTCCCACCAGTCTCCGGTGCGCCTGTACCAATGGTTACTGTGGCAAACGTAAGACTAGACTTTGTGAGAGTGAATCTGCGGAAAGCTACTAGTCTAGATGGAGTCCCTGGTCATGTCCTCAGGACTTATGTGGATCAATGGTTTCTTATTATCACATGTTCCAGAGTACAGTGAAAATTCTTATTTGCATACAGTTCAGTAAATTATCACTATACATAAACACAATCCCAGATTAAGTACATACTGTATAGAAATAGTCCACTGAGACAGTATACCAGTCGCCAGGTTTTGACTCCATTTTCAAAGTCCAATAAAGGACCGTTGTCTGGCCAATTGAAGCTGAAGGCATCCTCCACCGCTGCTCCACTACTCTGTGGCGCTGCAGGCTGCATCAGTCCACACCCTTGGTCTGAAACGGCTCCCAATCCAGGCGTGCCCCACACTGCTGCAGAGTCTCCAGCCGTCTCCACGATCTGGATAACCCAGCAAACCGTCATCTCTGTCCTCGCCCAGACACTGGGGGTTCCTCTCAGAGCCGACCTTGAGGGCACCGAAAGTAAGACCCCGATTCCTCTCACAGCCCCTTTTCTTGTGCCTGCTGCCATCTTTACTCTTTCCATCCTTCTCTTCTGTCCTTGGGGACATGCAGTGGCTGGGCTCAGCGGCTTTCCTCTTCAAGGTGCGTTTCCTGGTTCCTCGGCCTGCTGCCTGGGATAGCTTTGGCACAATGGTCTTCTGAGGCGTGGTACCATGGTCTTCTGGATCAGCTGGCAGAGGTATTCACACACATCTTTAACCTCTCTCTATTCCATTCTGGAATAGACGGAGATTGGATTTTTTTCCGTATCGATTGACTTCAGAGCTCAAACCATGTTGGGGAGGTCCAGAACAAGGGGTCACAGTTTAAGGATAGGGGAAATTCCTTCAGGACTGAGATGAGGAAAACATTTTTCACACAGTGAATGGTGAGTCTCTGGAATTCTCTGCCACAGAAGGTAGTTGAGGCCAGTTCATTGGCTATATTTAAGAGGGAATTAGATGTGGCCCTTGTGGCTAAAGGCATCAGAGGGTATGGAGAGAAGGCAGGTACAGGATACTGAGTTGAATGATCAGCCATGATCATATTAAATGGCGGTGCAGGCTCGAAGGGCTGAATGGCCTACTCCTGCACCTATTTTCTATGTTTTCTATGTTCTATGTTTTCTATGTGAGAGCTTGCGGACTTTAATATCGTGGAATGCGCGGTCCCTTGGTTAGGGATCGACTTTGGGAGTTCCAGGCCGCAGGAGGTTTGACTGACCTGATCATGGAAGCTTCGCCTGTCCGATGTGGGGGCTTCGATCGCAGGCTACAGGAGCTTCGATCACCCTGACTGCGGATGGTTCGACTGCCCCGTCCGCAGGAGACTAAAGAGTGAAGAAGGTTAGACTTTATTGCCTTCCAGCACAGTGAGGAATGTGGGGATCCGCTGTGGTGGGTGGCTATGTTAACTTTTACGTATTTGTTTGTTTCTTTGCTTTTTTTTAGTATGACTGAACGGCAAACCGAGTTTCACTGTACCTTAATCGGTACACTTGACAATAAAATACCCTTCGAACCCTGATAATTCACACCTCATCTATTCTTGTCAAATGCTTTTTGTCTTTTCAATTCTGGCCTTTGTCCAACTATCTGCTTGTCAACCCTCTCCCCCACCCCCCCCAACCTCCCCTCCCTCATCTGTATCCAATTATAACTTGCCAATTCTTGTCCTGCCCCCACTTTTCTTCCACTTTTCATAGAAACATAGACATAGAAAATAGGTGCAGGAGTAGGCCATTTGGCGCTTTGAGCCTACACCGCCATTCAATATGATCATGGCTGATCAACCAACTCAGTATCCCGTACCTGCCTTCTCTCCACTCCCCTGATCCCCTTAGCCACAAGGGCCACATCTAACTCCTTCTTAAATATAGCCAATGAACTGGCCTCAACTACCCTCTGTGGCAGAGAATTCCAGAGATTCTGTGTGAAAGATGTTTTACTCATCTCAGTCCTAAAAGACTTCCCCCTTATCCTTAAACTGTGACCCCTTGTTCTGGACTTCCCCAACATTGGGAACAATCTTCCTGCATCTAGCCTGTCCAACCCCTTAAGAATTTTGTAAGTTTCTATAAGATCCCCCTCAAACTTCTAAATTCTAGTGAGTCAGGCCAAGTCTATCCAGTCTTTCTTCATATGAAAGTCCAGACATCCCAGGAATCAGTCTGGTGAACCTTCTCTGTACTCCCTCTATGGCAAGAATGCCTTTCCGCAGATTAGGAGACCAAAACTGTACGCAATACTCCAGGTGTGGTCTCATCAAGACCCTGTACAACTGCAGTAGAACCTCCCTGCTTCTATACTCAAATCCTTTTGCTATGAATGCTGACATACCATTCGCTTTCTTCACTGCCTGCTGCATCTGCATGCCTACTTTCAATGACTGGTGTACCATGACACCCAGGGTTCATTGCATCTCCCCTTTTCCTAATCGGCCACCATTCAAATAATAGTCTACCTTCCTGTTTTTGCCACCAAAGTGGATAACCTCACATTTATCCACATTATACTACATCTGCCATGCATTCGCCCACTTACCCAACCTATCCAAGTCATCTTGCAGCCTACTAGCATCCTCCCCATAGCTTTGTGTCATCCGCAAACTTGGAGATGTTGCTTTCAATTCCCTTGTCCAAATCATTAATATATATTGTAAATAGCTGAGGTCCCAGCACCAAGCCTTGCAGTACCCCACTATTCACTGCCTGCCATTATGAAAAGAACCCGTTTACTCCTACTCTTTGCTTCCTGTCTGCCAGCTAGTTCTCTATCCACATCAATGCTGAACCCCACAATACTGTGTGCTTTAAGTTTGCATAATAATCTCCTATGTGGGATATTGTCGAAGGCCTTCTGAAAGTCCATATATAACACATCCAATGGTTCTCCCTTATCCACTCTACTAGTTACATCCTGGAACAATTCTATAAGATTCGTCAGACATGATTTACCTTTCATAAATCCGTGCTGACTTTTTCCAATGATTTCACCACTTTCCAAATGTGCTGATATTCCATCTTTAATAACTGACTAACAGTTTTCCTACTACCGATAGGAAAATACTAACTGGGCTGTAATTCCACGTTTTCTCTCTCCCTCTCTTTTTAAAAAACGGTGTTACATTACCTACCCTCCAATCCTCAGGAACTACTCCAGAATCTAAAGAGTTTTGAAAAATTATCACTAATGCATCCCCTATTTCTGGGGCTACTTCCTTAAGTACTCTGGGAAGCAGCCTATCTGGCCCTGGGGATTTATCGGCCTTTAAATTCCTGGGGATTTATCGGCCATTCAGTTTACCGAACACCATTTCCCGGCTAACCTGGATTTCACTCAGTTCCGTCTCATTTGACTCCCGGTCCCCTACTATTTCCGGCAGATTATTTATGTCTTCCTTAGTGAAGACCGAACCAAAGTAGTTATTCAATTGGTCTGCCATGTCCTTGTTCCCCATGATCAATTCACCTGTTTCTGACTGCAAGGGACCAACATTTGTTTAAACTAATCTTTTTCCCTTCACATATCTATAAAAACTTTTGCAGTCAGTTTTTATGCTCCCTGCCAGTTTTCTTTCATAATCTATTTTCCCTTTCCTAATTAATCCCTTTGTTTTCCTCTGCTGGACTCTGTATTTCTCCCAGTCCTTGGTAGGCTGCTTTTTCCGGCTAATTTGCATGCTTAATCTTTTGTTTTGATTCAATCCCTGATTTCCCTTGTTATCCATGGATGTACTACCTTCCCTGATTTATTCTTTTGCCAAACTGGGATGAACACTTTTTGCAGTTCTAAAAGTTGCACTCTCCATCCTAATGAAGAACTCAACCATATTATGGTCACTCTTGCTCAAGGGGCCACGCACAACAAGACTGTTAACTAACCCTTCCTCATTACTCAATAACCAGTCTAGAATAGCCTGCTCTCTCGTTGGTTCCTCTGCTTGTTGGTTTAGAAAACTATCCTGCATACGTTCCAAGAAATCCTCTTCCTTAGCACCCCTGCCAATTTGATTCACCCAATCTATATGTAAATTGAAGTCACCCATTATAACTGTTTTACCTTTGTTGCACGCATTTCTAATTTCCTGTTTGATGCCATCCCCAACTCCACTACTACTGTTAGGTGGCCTGTACACAACACGCACTAGCGTTTTCTGCCCCTTAGTGTTTCGCAGGTCTACCCATATCGATTCCACATCCTCCAAGCTAATGTCATTCCTTTCTATTGCATTAATCTCCTCTCCAACCAGCAACGCTACACCACCTCCTTTTCCTTTCTGTCTATCCCTCCTGAATATTGAATATCCCTGGATGTTCAGCTCCCAGCCTTGGTCACCCTGGAGCCATGTCTCCATAATCCCAACTATATCATATTCATTAATAACAACCTGCACATTCAACTCATCCATCTTATTTCAAATGCTCCTTGCATTGAGACATAAAGCCTTCAGGCTTGTTTTTACAACACTCTCACCCCTTATATAATTATGTTGAAAAGTGGCCCTTTTTGATTTTTGCCCTGGATTTGCCTGCCTGCCACTTTTACTTTTCACCTTGCTACCTGTTGCTTCTACCCTCATTTGATACCCCTCTGACTCTCTGATCACACATTTAAGAAACCCACCACCTCTTATTCTCTGTTTATTATATATTTTTTCTTTCTCCCCTACATGTTGAGTCTGAGTGCTTCCCTTCTCTGCCTCCTGCCACATACACTGTCTACTAGCTTTCTCTATTTGAGTCCCACCCCTCAACCGTTCTAGTTTAAAGTCTTCCCAGTAGCCTTTGCAAATCTCCCCGCCAGGATAATGGTCCCCCTCGGGTTCAAGTACAACACGTCCTTTTTGTACAGGTCACACCTTCCCCAAAAGAGGTCCCAATGATCCAGAAACTTGAATCCCTGCCCACTGCACCAGTCCTTCAGCCAGGCATTTATCCTCCACCTCGCTCCATTCCTACTCTCACTGTTGCGCGGCACAGGCAGTAATCCTGAGATTGTTACCTTTGCGGTCCCTCTCCTTAACTCTCCTCCTAATTCCCTAGATTCTCCTTTCAGGATCTCTTCTCTTTTGCTACCTATGTCATTGGTACCTATATGTACCATGACCTAAGGCTCCTCTCCCTCCCCTTTCAGGATATCTTGGACACATTCAGGCACATCCCTGACCCTGGCACCAGGGAGGCAATCTGCCATCCGGGTCTCCTGACTGTGTCCACAGAATCGCCTATCTGACCCCCTAACTATAGAGTCCCCTATTATTAATGTCCTCCTCTTCTTTTCCTTACCCTTCTGTGCAACAGGGCCGGCCTCTGTGCCAGAGGCCCGGCCGCTGTCGCTACCCCTAGGCAGGCTGTCTCCCCCAACAGTACTCAAACTGTTGCCAAGATGTACAGCCACCGGGGTACTCCCTAGTCCCTGCCTCTGCCCCTACCACCTCCTAACCGTGACCCACTTGTCTGCCTCCCATGGTTTGGAGTGACCACCTCTCTGTAACTCCTCTCTGTGACCTCCTCGCTCTCCCTGACCAGACAGAGGTCATTGATTTGCTGCTCCAGATTCCTAATACGGTCCCTTAGGAGCCCCATCTCGACGCACCTGGGTCAAGATTTCTGCCTCCCGCCCCGGCCCACCACCACAATCAGTCTGAAGAAGGGTTCTGACCTGAATCATTACCTTTCCATGTACTCGAGGGATGCTGCCTGACCCACTGAGTTACTACAGTACAGGAGGACCATTATCCTGGCGGGGAGATTTGCAAAGGCTACTGGGAAGACTTTAAACTAGAACGGTACTTTGTGTCTTTTCTTCACATCTCTTAACTCATGGACCTAAGAATCAGCTGCCCCCCTCTGCCACTGGATCCTTCACTTTATGAGTCACAGGCCACAATCAGTGGGGATATGTAACAAAATCTACTCCATAATAATTCTCCACACTGGTGCCCTGCAAGGATGTATCCTGAGTCCACCTACTATACTCCCTGTATACTCACAACTCTAAGGCTAAATTTAGCTCTACCTCCATCTAATCGTTTGCAGATGCCGGATCATGAATAATGATGACTGGATAGACTTGGCTTGTACTCGCTAGAATTTAGAAGACTGAGGGGGGATCTTATAGAAACTTACAAAATTCTTAAGGGGTTGGATAGGCAAGATGCAGGAAGATTGTTTCCGATGTTGGGGAGGTCCAGAACAAGGGGTCACAGTCTAATGGCCCTGTCTCACGGTGCGAGTCCACCCACGAGTGACCCCAAGTGAAAGAAAAAAAACAGACTCGTGGTTATGTACGAGATTACAAGTTTATGTTCAAGTGTTTAACCGAGTTCCCACGGGTATGTCATTTCTGCGATGTTGCAAGTTCCTCTCCCGAGTTACCAAGTTCCTCTCCCGTTACTCTTGAGCCAACCGTGAATGAAGGCTTTTTGTTCAATGGCTGATTATTCCCCGCGGACATAAATTGGCCCTGTTTTAAAGCCGGTCAGAAAATAGACGAGAGAAAGCAACAAGTGAAATGACAACTAACCGCTGACTGACATTTGCAGAGGATCGGCGATTGGCGCGACTGTTGCAATATGAAAGATTAAATATCTATCTGAAATGAGATTTATAGTATTATGACAGATGTTCGTTTTGACAACAGAAACTCCTACTTTTTTGTGGCTCGGCCAATAAGTTGAAATGCGCTGAAGCTTGTTTCCCCTTTACCGCCGATAGCCAGCCTCGCGAAACTATTCCGGACAATTCATCTAATTGCTGCTGAGAAGGAATGCGGCCTTTAAGTTAACTCGACTTACACGATATGCATCAGCTTTTTTATGTTAATAAAAGTACGAATTATTGACAATGCAAACGTTTTAAATATACAAAGCTCCGGGAAAGTTCACGGTAGTGATATTAAAAAAAACACGATACGGCCAACATGAAACATAACAGAAACCTAAATGAACAGAGACTTGTGGTGCAATGGTAAAGTGACTAAATCAGTCTCATTCTGGTATCTGTAGCGTGCAATGTTCGGAAGGCAGGCTAGACTTGTATTGCCAGCAGCACCTTGCATTGAACTTCGTGAGAATGAGTTTTACGTGGGATTGCAATAAGCGTGCAACGATAAGATCTGCATATGTTCGGTGGGATCCACGTGGAAAAGCTTTGTGATCCAGCAGCCGCCGACCATACTCTAGTGACACTCAACACATTGGTGTTCCCGTGCAGCTTTACACCAGAATAAAACAACTGGAGTAACTCAGCGGGACAGGCAGCATCTCTGGAGCGAAGAAATGGGTGACATTTCGGGTCGAGACCCTTCTTCAGTGTTTTGTTCTGGTGTAGAGCTGCACGGGAACACCAAAGTGTTGAGTGTCACTAGAATATGGACGACGGCAGCCTGTCCCGCTGAGTGACTCCAGCATTTTGCGTCTATCTTCGGTTTAAAGCAGCACCTGCAGCTGCTTCCTACAGCCTGACACCAGGTTGGCCCGAGGATGGTGCCCTATCTATTGTGTATCAGATTAGAAACCCAACGTTCATACTATATTGTGCGGGAAGGGAACCGCAGATGCTGGTTTACACCGAAGATAGACACAAAAAGCTGGAGTAACACAGTGGCTCAGGCAGCATCTCTGGAGAAAAGAAGTAGGTTTTGGGTCGGTTCTTCAAACACTATACTGTCTTATCCCTTTCATGTGTGTAGTTCATGTAGTTCAGACACTATACCGTCTTATCCCTTTCATGTGTGACTCGGGTCTCTGGCGCTGTGAGGCAGCAACTCTACTGCTGCGCCGCCAATGTGACATTCCAATTTTTTGAATGAAGTTAGCCGCTTCACCGAGGAGCGGGTGCAGTAGAACGAGAATGAACGGATTTGCCAGCGGTGACATTGCAGCCAAGGTCTGGGGAAGACAGAGAGGGGAACAATGAGGACACGGAAGTTTAGTGGGGAATCTCATTGGTTATTATGTGGGAAGGAAGTCTAGATGCTGGTTTAAAGATAGACAAAATGCTGGAGTAACTCAGTGGGACAGGCAGCATCTCCGGGTAGTGGTCTAAGGAAGGGTCTCGACCCGATACATCATCATTCCTTCTCTCCGGAGATGCAGCCAGTCCCGCTGAGTTACTCCAGAATTGTGTGTGTGTGTGAGAGTTACTCCAGCATTGTGTGTATGTGTGTGTGAGCTACCTTAGCATTGTGTGTGTGTGTGTGTGTGTGTGTGAGTTACTCCAACATTGTGAGTGTGTGCGTGAGTTACTCCAGCATTGTTCGTGTGTGTGTGAGAGTTACTCCAGTGTGTGTGTGTGTGTGTGTGTGTGTGTGTGTGTGTGTGTGTGTGAGAGTTACCCCAGCATTCCACTAAGTTACTCCTGCATTTTGCATCCATTTTCAAATGATGTCACACTCTCCGGACAGCTGTGCGTATGCATGAAGCCGTGAGCATCCTTCGCGGGACAGTCGCGCCTCAACGAGACCACGAGGTCGCGTAATTAGACTTAAGTGTCAGGACAATAGGTGCTTCCTCAATGTCAGCAAAGTGAAGGAGCTAGATGGAAGCAGGGTGGAGAACATGAATGAATTAATAAATGTTTAAGAAGGAACTGCAGATGCTGGAAAATCGAAGGTAGACAAAAATGCTGGAGAAACTCAGCGGGTGAGGCAGCATCTATGGAGCGAAGTAAATAGGCAACATTTTGGGTCGAGACGCTTCTTCAGATTTAATAAATGATTGTCACATGTGACAGGTCACAGTTATATTCTTTGTTTTGTTTACCCAAGGTATGCAAAGAGTCACCACATAAAGGACACCGTCAAAGTTACAAAGTATTCAATTTTACACAAACCATTTTTAGCACATTTCATGTGTAGTCCACCTTAGTTTTCAGCAGTTCCCCCACATCAGGTCTTCCTTTGTTCTTCCTTCCCCCCCCCCCCGACACGGCGGTTCCCCCACGCAGGGTTCTCCATTGTTTTGGTGGCATGTCCGTCCTCCGACATCCACATGGCTCATCCTCGAGCACTGACCCAATCTCCTCGTCGACCACTGGCCCGACATCCTCGCTGGCTTGACCTCCTCAGTGGCCCGACCTCGACCTCGACCACTGGCGCCCACAACGACCGCTGGCCCGACCTCGACCGCCAACCGCTGGCCTCACCTCGACCGCCGTTGCCCCACATAGACCACCAGCCCCACTCCGGTGACAAGCGTCGTCAGGTCCACTCCTGACACAGAGTCTGGCTGCGGGAATCCGCCGCCCGGCTTCCATCAGCCTCAATGGTGCAGAAGTGGAAGTGACTGAGAACTTCAAGTTCCTTGGCGATAACATTACTAATGATCTGTCATGGACCAACCACATTGATGAGACAGCCAAGAAGACACACCTGGTGTATTCCTGTACTTTCTGAGTGGACTGAGGAACAAACTTCAGCAGTTGCACCATAAAAAAGCATACTGTCGTGTTACATCGCAGCTTGGGAACAGCTCAGCCCAAGATCATAAGAAACTGCAGAGCGTTGTAGATGTTACCAATTCCTTCACAAAGAATATACTTCCCACCATTGACTCCATCTACACTTCACGCTGCCTCAGGAAAGTAGCCAACATAATCAAAGACATGTTCCGCCCCCTCATTTGTATTTCTCCCTGCTCCTGTCTGGCTGAAAGTACAGAAGCTTGAAAGCATGCATCACTAAACTCAGGAACAGCTTCTTCCTTTCTGTTATCAGGCTTCTTCATGGTCCTTTCATAAGCTAGGGTACTGTCTGATTCACCTCTACCCCATTGTAGACATTGGACTTTGTCTATGGAACTGATGCGTTTCAATGCAATTCAATGCTTAGAACCATATTCTGCACTCTGTATCTTCCCCAAAGTATACATTTGACTTCGATAGATGGTGTGTTCTGTAAAGTTGCTGTTCAGAAATTGATAGATTCATTAGTTCACTATAATTATTCTTTTGCCTCTTGTCTTTGGCATGGCCCCTTACCTTCAGCAGAACATAGAAGACATCCTTCAAACAAAATCTTTCTAATTAAATTTAAGCAGAATTAACTTACTACATCAGCTAATAATAAATTTGAAATCATTTCAAAATTACCTTACAGGTAGATAAATATTTTTTGCTTACTTGTCGGTCTTATAATGTTTGATTAATCAAAGTGCTGGAATCTTTGGATCATTGTGGATATAATCAGAATATTTTAATTTTAACACCTTTATAATGCAAGTGAAAGTGTTTAATTTTTTTCACAATCTTTTAGATGTTATTTCCCTTCCCTCCAGTCCTATGGACTGTGACCTAATTAATGGTTGAAAATTTTACATATTTTTAGTCGCTCCAGCATAAAAAACATGTAAACAGAATTAACCTGGCCAGCTGTATCCAATATGTCCAAGTATGCAGAGTTATCATCAATTCGTACTTGGGTCTTGTACGCATCTTCTGCAAAGAGAGAAAAATACGCTGATACAAAATTTCTACAACAAACACACTGACTCCCATGGCTATCTGGATTATGCTTCTTCCCACCATGCTTCCTGTAAGGACTCTATCCCCTACTCCCAATTTCACCGTCTATGCTGCATCTGCACCCAGGATGAGGTGTTCCAGACCAGGGCATTGGAGATGTCCTTATTCTTTACGGAACGGTGGTTCCCCTCTTCTATTATATATGAGGCTCTCACCAAGGTCTCTTCTATATCCCGCAGCACTGCTCTCACTCTCCATCCCCCTACTGGTAACGAGTATAGAGTCCCCCGTGTTCTCACCTTCCACCCTATCAGCCTTTGCATACAACATATAATCCTCCGACATTTTTGCAACCTCCAACGGGATCTCACCATTGACCACATCTTCCCATCTCCTCCCTTTCTGCTTTCCACAGAGACCATTCACTCCGTAACTCCCTGGTCAATTCGTCCCTTTCCACCTAAAGCATTCCCTCCCCGGGTACTTTCCCTTGCAATGGCAGGAAATGCTACACTTGTCGCTTTACCTCCCCCCTCGACTCCATCCAAGTACCCAAGCAGGCTTGGCGATCGCTTCGCCCAACACCTCCGCTCAGTTCGCACTAACCAACCTGATCTCCCGGTGGCTCAGCACTTCAACTCTCCCTCCCATTCCGAATCCGACCTTTCAGTCCTGGGCCTCCTCCATTGGAGAAACCGCACCTCATATTTCGCTTGGGTATTTTACATCCCAACGGTATGAACATTGACTTCTCCAATTTCTCCCTCCTTTCCCCTCTCTCTTCCCAACGCTCCCACAAGCCTACTGTCTCTGCCTTTTCCTTTCTTTTTCTTTCCTCACCCCCCCCCCCCGACCCCCCGACATCAGCTGAAGCAGGGTCTTGACTCAAACCGTTGCCTATTCCTTCTCTCCATAGATGCTGCATCACCCGCTGAGGTTCTCCTGCATTTTTGTCTATCTTCGATTTTTCCAGCATCTGCAGTTCTTTCTTAAACAACTGATAAAACATTTGATCCTTTATGACGTAGTACGAGGCATTAGACAAACAGCATCAATAAGTTCACTCTTTTTGAAATTCTTTTTCAGGATCTGCACAGTTCCCAAATGTAATTTGGAAATACATTGATTTAGAAAAATGAAAAATCTTATATTTTTTGGTTACAAGTGCATGATATCTGAATTATTTCATCATTTCAAGAGTCAATAGTCAAGAGTGTTTTATTATCATATGTCCCAGATAGAACAATTCTTACTTGCTGCAGCACAACAGAATATATAATCATAATAAATAATAACAACAACTCAGTTAAAAAAGAACAAACATTAATATTGCAATAATAATAATAATAATAATAATAATAATAATAATAATAATAATAATAATAGTCTATTGTAGTTCATAGCTTATGAGGTAATAGTCTGATGGAAGAAGCTAATCCTGAACCTGGATGTTAAAGTTCTCAGGCTCATGTACCTTCTTCCCAATGGCAGTGGTGAGATGAGTGTGTGGCCAGGTTGGTATGGGTCTTTGATGATGTTGGCTGCTTTTTTGAGGCAGCGACTACGATAGATCCCTTCAATGGTGGAGAGGTCAGAGCAGGTGATGGCCTGGGCAATGTTTACAACTTTTTGCAGTCTTTTCTTTGTACACATCTTTTAAAAAAAGCATGCGTAGGAAGGAACTGCAGATGCTCGCTTACACTTAAGATAGAAACAAAATGCTGATGTAACTCAGCGGGACAAACAACACCTAAGGAGAGACCCTTCTTCAGATTCACCAGCCCTTCTGCAGCACTCCATTGCAAACATTGGACTTTGTCCATGGAACTGGATAAAGTGGATAGCACAGTGGTGCAGCAGTAGAGTTGCTACATTACAGCGCCAGAGAGTGTGTTCGATTCTGACTATGGGGTTGTCTGAATGGAGTTTGCACATTATCCCTGTGACAGCATTTGTTTTCTCTGGGTGTTCTGGTTTCCTCCTACATTCCAAAGGCATGCAGAGATGTAGGTTAATTGGCTTCTGTAAATTGTCCCTGGAGTGTAGGATAGAACTAGTGTAAAAGTGATTGTTGGTCAGCGTGGACTTGATGGGCCAAAGAGCCTGTTTCCACGCTATATCTCTAAACTAAACTACGCACCACCAGATTCAGGAACAGCTTATTTTCCTCTGTTATTAGGCTTCTGACTATCTTTCCATAAGATATGGTCATATGAGATTCACCTCTACCCCAATGAGGACATTGGACTTCATCTAAGGAACTGAAATGCTACATTGCACTATAATGCTGAGAACTATGGTCAGCACACTGCACCTTCCTCTTTGCTCTATTTATTGTACTGGAGTATGGCTTGATTGTAGTTATGTACAGTATAGCATTACAGATATGCCTGGTTAGCATGCAAAACAAAGCTTTTCAGTGTATCTCAGTGCACGTGACAATAATAAATCTAAACCTAAACATTAAATCCTGAGGACAGACAACAATACACTCTAATAAAGCATTTTCTGCCTTTATGTCTATAGGTTCAATAGCCAAATTTCAGATAGCTTGATTCTAGTAACAGTAGTTTACATAGTCCCTAAAATAACAGGGTCCAACTTTGACCCAACCTGGCAAAATGGATTGGAGAAGAAAAACAAATAATATGTTCAAGAAGTTCTACTGCCCTACTAGTACCTGAAACTCTTGGCTGCTAATTTTACTTCGGAGTCACGTGAGTGACTACGTGAAGACCCCGTCCAGCACGCATGCGCGACATTAGCGTTCATGCAGTGCACCCGCGACGAACGGGAGTTCAAGGCGCTCCCGCTACAATTTGAAAAGTCGGGCCGACAGGTAAGTTTTACCGTGGCCGTGTGTCTTTTCTCTGTGGTCTGCTTGTTTTCCAGAAAGAATGAGCAAGACCAGAGGAAAGAAGTCTGCAGCTCGCCCCCCCGTTCGTCCTCCCGTTGAGGAATGCTCTTTGGAGGGGGGGGCAAGAGGCGGCGTGTATAACTACCGAGCCGAGCCCAGCACGCTCGTGCTGCCTGAGCAGCGGGCTGGAAGGTTACCTGCAGCCAGAACCGGGCGGTAGTATCCGACGATTCGGATGAAGATGCCTCACCGCTCGAGAGCGACACAGGCAGCCGCCTAAGTCGCATGGAACGGGCTTTATGGAGCAATTGCTCCAGTGAGATCTGCTGAGAGAGCAGCAGCAGCCTCGCCAAGGGAGTTCAGTGCAAGGACACTCCCGCAGTGCCCTTTCGGCACTGGGCCATTGGCTTCACCTTCTTTTGAAGGCAGCATTGGCGGACCAGGTCTGGGCTGGTCAAGAAGAGGGGTCACTGGCTGAGTACATATCGGATGGAGTACGCAGGGTGTACAGGATCAGGAAGAGCTGCTGGGTGTGGTTCAACCGCTACGTGGCCATTCTTCCACAAGCGTCTGGTCGGCCATTAGAGCCGAAACTTGCAGCGCAGGCATTAACCACCTGTCCTCAAAAACCCCCTACAAGAACAGGTGGTCAATGAGCTCTTGAAACTATATACAGCCCAGTCAATTGTACATCATTGAATGTACCGCTGTAAACAGCCAAATTCTATTGGGGACATTTGGGGCAGACACACCATCAGGAACCTGGTACAGTTGAAGCTACAGAGAACATCCTTAAACCTCTGACCTGCAGGAATAACATCTTATGATCGGCTCCATTGATGGTGCGGACATCTCCACAAAAATCAGCAAGACACATTAGCTTGCTGTGCACCACTCATATGACACAAATAAACAAATACGGAAGGAAATTATCAAGCCTTGCCCTCAACCCTAAATTTGCGGGACTTTGCAAAACACCCGGGTTCAGAACCTCCTATTCATGCTCTTTGGGAAAGACCTTCCAAAAAAGGTGAAAGACCTAGAGGAAGAATCCCAAGACTTTGGTCTCGTGAGGCAGGTTTGGGACCGAGCAGACCTAACAAACCCAGGCGGCAGTACCCAAGCAAGGCGTCCACAGTCGTGAGACCCACACTATGGACTGGTGAAAGTCGGGGTCCGCAACCATTTCGCCCCGTAAGCCTTTTTTAGGCCAGAGCCCAGAGCGGACCCATGGGAAAATGCCGCCACCCCCAACAACATCAAGATTCAACATCATCCTTACAGCAGCAGAGCCTATCGGCCAGTGAAAGAGGCTGAAGAGTGCAAAAACCCCCCCCATAACCTGATGGTAGGTAAGGGTCTGGTTCCTCTTAGCATATGAGCACGTAGGGGCTCTATTCTAAACAGGGGGGAGATTGCACTTGTTTTTTGGATGCATGGGAATCATCACTAATGACAAGATATACTAGCAGCGATCATGGCTACAAAATTGGACTTTGTTCATGAATAACATTCCGCCAGTTTGCATTAATACCAAAAGGTATTCTCCCTCTCAGTCAAGAGAAACAAGAGGGGTTCAGCAGAACTGATGAGTTACAAGCAAAAGGTGTAATTGAAAGAACAAAAACAGAACCTTTGGAATTTGGTCTAATATTTCTCTAAAATCAAAAAAAGGATGGAGGAGTGCATCATCACATTGACTTAACTACTTTAAACAAAGTCTGTCAGGTATATACATTTCAAGTGGATACTTTGGAAACAGCCAGACTATTGGTTATCTAGAGGCACTTTCTAGCAAGCATTGATTTAAAAGAGCCTACTATCAGTACCCATACACAAGGAGCATCGTAAACATACTTAAATTTTTATCTGGATGAAACTGCTATTGCAATTAAAACCTTACCAAATGGGATAACTCGCCTCCAGGCTGGTTCACTAAAATCTTAAAAACTGCCTTGGCTTATTGAGGAAAACAAAAAGCATATGTATGGCGTATTTAGACGACATTTTAATGGTATGGAAAAACCTTGGAGACAGCCATTTGGCAGTAGCAGCCACCAAACGTTGTTTTGAAACTTTGGGGTTTGTATTCATCCTGATTAAATCCAATTTTACACCGTCCACTGCCATGGGACTATCGTGGAATTACGATTGATACTGTTCGCTGATTGTAACTCTGCCCCGAGGGAGAAAGCAGCAGAATTGGCACTATCATGCAACGAACTCATGAATAAACATCAGCCAAATAGTGCATGCACTAAAGCCAAAACTCAGGTTCACTTTGACCGAGCTATGAGTTTAACTGCTGAATCCATTCCAGAGTTACCAATGGTGGGCAAGGAACGTAAGGCTCAGCTTTCAGTCCCCCATAATAATCACCAACCAGTATGAACCATTTCAACGGCTGCCAGAGCTTTGGACTGGGGAGCAACTAACATGCTAATCCGCACAGGGGCAGATGGGACTAATTTGAATTCATCTTTGCCTACAGACGGGTTTCATCTACTTAGAAATGTTTGGGTCGTGTTATGGGATAAAGGCATATTTATCTAATACGATCATGCCACATGTCCGTTGCAATAGATAATACCACGAGTGGTGGCTTATATCAACCACATGGGTGGTGTAAAGTCGATACGTGTGACATTTGCAACTATCTGGCAATGGTGTGTTGAAAGACATATTTGGTCTATCAGAAACTTACCTACCAGGTAAGCAAAATTCAGATGGCAGACACCAGGTCACGCAGATTCAATGATAACATACGAAAGGATGTTAATCCCAAATATTTGCTGAATTACAAAGCAATATGGCACACCAGATATCGATCTTTTTGCATCCAGGTTGAATCACAGGTACCAAACGGTATGTCGCTTGGGAACCAGACCCTGAGGCCAGCAGCAGTTGACTGTCACATTCCGCTGCATTGGGGGAAAATGTTCTTTTATGGCTTTTACCTCACCTTCTGCCTCATCAGTTGGGTAATGCGCAAGATTCAACAGGATTTCCGCCTTCAGGAATCTTGATAATACCCGACTGCTACGTGGGTCCAGTGGCCTTCGACATGGCTGTTGAAAAAAACACCGTTTTGGAATTCCCCACAGTCGAGAAGTTTATTATCACCCCGTGTCAGGCATTAGGTCACCCGGTGCATGAGCAGAGTCAAATCTCCTGGCTTGCAGATCTTAATAAGACCTCTACTGGGCCTGGGACTGTCTGAGGACGCAATCAACATGATGACCACATCCCCACGGGAGTCACCAGGAGAACAATACCTGACAACATAAGAAATGGGAACGTATTGATCCAAAGGAACTACCTACACTACAGCTTACAGCCACCAGTGTTGTTGAGTTTTGGTTGGATTACATCGGGAAGGACTAAGCTACAGCGCATTAATACAGCCCAGGAGTCGCGTTGTCAGTTATTTGGTTCCAGAGCAGGACAACTGACTTTGGGGTCCATCCACTAGTGGTCATAACATGAGGGCATTTAACACCAATTCCCTAGGCCTTGGTACACTCAGAATTGGGATGTCAGCATTGTACTACGGTACATTGGGATTGGCCACACCGGGTCACTCACGCTGGAAAAAACTTACACAGAAATCAGTCATGCTCATGGCATGTGTCAGTCCAAGGGTACAGTACCTCCACCTTGAGGCGGACAGCATGACAGAGTTCATTGGACTGTATCACATTTCACCATTCAGGGACTGGGTCAAAACAAACTAGACCAGGACCACGCTCCAGTAATGGAGTTCCGGGCATTAGTACATGGACCCACGGTGGATGTGCAAGACCCATATCGCCAAATTACATAGAACACATCATACAACTAGGCGGAGAGAAAAATGATTATGGATAAGCCACAAGAAGCCTCATGGTCAGGTGACGATGTCAAACCATTTCAAGATGGCATCAAGCAGGTGCTTAAGTCCGCGGAGTCGATACTAATGTTTACAAGTCGCATTTCCACCTGGGCTGCATCTACGTCGGCGGCTAGGCGAATGGGATGTGCCTTGGACCATTTTCTGGCCGAGCTGGATGGTCCTCGTGGAGAGAGACCTTTCCAAAGGATTTATAATAAGACGCTGCGGAACTGATACATTTGCAGACAGAATTTTAGAGTTGCAGCTAATATTTAATTTAAGCCGGGGGAGCTCTCTGTTTTTTGTTTATCATTAATAAACCTTTATTGTTCACAACAGGTTAATTGTTGATTGTATAACATGCTTCCTCCCTCTAAGGTCTTCAGGCAGTGAGTGAAAGCATGAGTGGTTCAAGGTTCGGATTCACAGAGTCTTTGAAGTCTTCACGAGTCACTCCGTGTCTCCGTAAGTAAAATAGTAAGATTAAATGAGAAACTTACCAGTTCGAAGTTTGATCTGTATTTTATGAGGAGTTCGATGAGGGATTACGTGCCCTCCGCTCCCACCCCTCTATTATACAGATCAAACTGGTAATTAAAGTTCTTATTTTTTCTTTACTAATTTTTATTTCAATTGTTGTGTTTTTTGTGAATCTCACACCGCTTTTGTTTTGCTTTGAAGAAATGTCGGCGCATGCATGATGGACGGGGTCTTCCACGTAATCCCTATCGTTAACTCCTCATTAAAATTACAGATCAACTTCGAAACTGGTAAGTTCTCATTTAAATCTTTTTATTGTATTGTCCCCATTCATAGATAGTTCTTGTTTTAGACCAATTCAAATCAAGCTCTGATGGACTGCATCTGGATTTGATTTTGAATTTTTGATGCATCACAGCATGGTTGGGACAGCAGCTCCATCCCTAGACCACAAGAAATGAGAGAATTGTGGATTGCAGCCAGAGCACACACAAACCAAACTTCTCCATTGAACTCCAATTTTATACCTCACGCTGCCGCAACCAGGGGACAGTTTTCCCAGTGTTATCAGGCATGAACCCTCCTACTGCATCTAGAGAGCAGTCCTGAACTATTGGGTGGGGGTGGGGGGGGGGGGGCAATAGGATGATGGGATAATGTTGAACAATATCCTGTCCTCAACAGCTATGTTAACAGAAGATGCAAAGTGCAGGAGTTAATCAGAAGGTCAGGCAGGAACATGGAGAACATGAACAGAAACATTTCGTGGGTTGGACCATTTTCAGACTGAAGCGTCTGAGAAGGATCCAAAACCGAAACATCACCTTATCCGTGTTCTCCAGAGCTGCTGCTGAATCTGCTGAATTACGTCTGCACTTTGTGTCTTATTTCTCCAACCAGTCTGCTGTTCGTTGTTTCTGGAGTTAAGAAGAGACTGGTCAACAGCTTCCCAAAGGTAGATAAAATTGTTCAAGAAAGCTCATGATTAAATTTATATTCTTTTTTTTTTTTTTTTTTTTTTGTTTGTTTATTTTTGTTAGAGTATGTACAGTTAGTTGGTACTTAAGTACCATAACATAATAATAAATACATATTTTCAATTCTGTACAACTTCATATTTTTTGGTGCAATAATAAAAGAAACAGTGAGAGAAAAAAGAGAAATAATGACGTGTCAGGAATAGTCGACAAGCAAGTAGAAACAGAAAGATAAAAAAAAATAAAGGACAGAGGTGAGAAGTTAAAAGATTGAAGAAAAGGAAAAAGTAATAAGAAATGAAAGATTAGGATAGATCTTCCTATCTCATATTTTTTTTGCCCATTCGTCACCCAGTTTCTGAACATTTAATTTCTAGGTTATGTTATGTTGATCCATATGCTTGTATAAAGTTGATTAACGGAGACCAAATCTTTAAGAATTGGTCTACTTTGCCTAGTAAGAGGAATTCATTTCTTCAAGATGTAGCGTTTCAGGAACATATTTGAGATCCACATTTTGGAATGTTGGCCTGTAGGTGTGTTTTCAAATTTAAGTTTAATTTTTTTCGCTGTTATTAGACCATATTAAGAAAGCTTCTGGAATATAGTTAGTTTACTTCCCTCTTCCATGATCCAAGATATCTATTCAGTATTGGGTTCATTTTTGTGGTTAAATAGTTTGTAAAAAAATCAAAAATTTCATTCCAAAATGTATCCAGTTTTTGTAAAGAGACAAAGGGAATGTGCATAGGTGGCATTTGTTGGTTAGCATTTGTCGAAGGTGGGGAAACATTTGAAAATATTTTATTCAGTCTTGTTTTCGAATAATATAATCTATGTTAAAATTTTAAATTGAATTAGGTTTGTCTTACATTCATGTGATCATTTGATTACATATAATAGATTTTTATCCCTTCTATCGTTCGGAATTTTTATCAATAACTCTTGTTTCCCAGTCTCTTCTATTTGCTTCTGTCGTTGGTGTTTCTTTATTTAGAATTATATTTTATAAGTATAAGATATTAAAATGCTAGATTCTGCCTTTCTATTCATTCCTTCTCCAGTAGATCTGGGGTTTAATGATTGATATCATGTATATACTTTTTCAACTTAATTTGAATTTGAAGGTATTTGAAATATTGATTACTTTTCAATTGTTTTTTAGTTGTAATTGTTGGAATATAAAAAGTTTTCCCATTTCCTTACATATCTCCCATCCATTTTAATACCTATTTCTTCAATGGAGGTAAACGTTTTATCAATAATGGATGGTTTGAATGAGGGGATTATTAGCTATTGGCAGAAAGAAGCGATAATTTTTCTTTAGATTTTATTTGCTTAATTTTATTTTTGTTCCAAATTCGTTTGATATACGGCTGTATGAATATTTGGATTCTTCTTGTATATTACATGTTCGTTTTTATCGGGGAAATGAAGGATCGCTCCTATATTATAGGGGAACAATCCTCTTTTCATCTTATCCAATCTACCTGTTGGGCAGAACTGTCCAACAGTTGATTATATTTTTAATATTCACTGCCCAACAACCAATAATTATACAATATGTTTAGGGGAGGGTCAGTCCCCCTGATTCTTTAGATTTACACATGTTTTGTTTTATTCTGTGTATTTATTAATCCCATTTAAAGTTTATATATCAGAATCTAATTTTTAGCGAAGAATTTTTTAGGTATGTATATTGGTATTGATTGAAATAGTTACAATATTGTGGTAAGAAGGATCATTTT
The DNA here is from genome assembly GCA_035221665.1 of Okamejei kenojei. Taxonomy (NCBI): domain Eukaryota; kingdom Metazoa; phylum Chordata; class Chondrichthyes; order Rajiformes; family Rajidae; genus Okamejei; species Okamejei kenojei. The sequence goes on along the minus strand of CM069131.1, from coordinate 143,095,978 downwards.
TATCGCGTTTATTCTGCCTTTTAATGACATCGGCAGTGTTCTTCCCAATTTAATAGCCCATTTAATTGAGTTAATAAAAGGATTATAGTTGCGTTGAGTAATGATTTATAGTTCCTAGTAATTTGGCATGCCCAATTATTTAAATTATCTGTTGTAATTCTAAAAGGGAATTTCAACAGTTGTGTCGACTCTTTGAGGTTTTCTCGTCATAATTGTTTTGTTTCCAATTTATTTCTATATCCTGAAAAAGAAACAAATTCTCTATTTTAAATTTAGTATATTTGGTATGCTAATTTGCGAATTTGTGATATTATAATAATATGTTCATCTGCATATAATGAAATTTTATTTTTGTGTGTTTGGTAATATACCCATGAATGTTCGGATGGATTCTTCTACTTTCCGCTAAAGGCCCCTTTTTTCCTATCACTAGTGAAAAAGCAGGGGCGTTAACGCGCACCCTGCCTATTGCCCCTTGCTAAGTGGAATTTCAGGGGATAATATATTATTAGTCAGTATTCTAGCCGTCGGCTTATCTTATAATAGTTTTACCATGAAATAAATTATCTCCCATATTAAATTTTTCCAATACTTTGGATAAATATTGATTCTACTTGATCAAAAGCTTTTTCTGCATCCAATGAAATATTGTAGTTTCTTTCTTCAGTATTAGTGAGTACATTATATTAGACAACCGTCTCAAAATTGTTAAATGAGTATTCTTTGGTAGAACCCTGTTTGGTCCGGATTTATAGTTTATAAATATTTACTCAATCTTCTCGCTGGATAGGGTATTCGTTAATTTTTTTGGTCTGTATTTAGGAGTGCAATAGCTCTCTAGAAGCCTGGGTCTTCTAGTTCTTTATCCTTTTTTGGTTATTAGAGTAATAGTTGATTCAGTTAGTGTTTTGGTAGTTTATTTCTTTAAAAATTGTATATATATAAATCTTGCAACGGGAGAAATTATTTTCGTGAATCTTTTATAGAAATTCATTACTGAAGCCATCTGGTCTGGGGTTTGACGTTCTTCAACGAAAACTAATTGTTTTCTTCTATTTCCTGTAGTGTAATCTGTGCTCCTATTGCCTCTTGTTCTCCATATTTAAATTTTGGACGATTACAATTATCTAAGAAAAAATTGCAATTTGAGTATTATTTGCAGTGGTTTTTCGATGTATATAAGTTTTGATAAAATTGAGCAATCTTTTTATTAATATCTTTAGGTACTAGTGTTAGTAAGTCCCTTTGTCTGATTTTATTTTAGTAATTGTTTTTTTCTGTGTCCTTTTTTTCAGTTGGCGTGCTAAGAGTTTATGAGGTTTATTACCAATTCAAAATTTCTGTTTTGTAATTTGAAAATAATTCCTTATTCTGGCGATAAAATTTTATTTAGTTTATATTTTCGTATTTATTATCTTATTATGTTTATCAATAGTTGGTTCTTGGCATTTTCTGATCTTATTGTCTAATTTTTTGTTCTAAACTGCAATTGTTCAGTATTATTCTTTTTATTTTTTTTCGGACAAGCTTGATATGAGAGATTAGAATTTTTTCCTCTATTATGCTCTAAAGTTTCCCATAATAAAGGAGGTGGGGGAATATCTGGGTGTTCATTTGTCTCAAAGAAGAATTCATCTGCTCTTTTAAATATGTGAACTCTGTCGAGTATTTAAAAGTTTGGGGTTAACCTCCAAAACGAATTTTTATCGGGCATTCCTTCTAATTTTAAAGAATAAGTTAACGGGGATTGATTAGAAATGATACTATTATGATATTTAGAATTATATGTATCTGGAATTAGTTTTGTGTCACTAAGAAATAATCAATACGTGTTATGTTTTATGTACTGTTGAATAAAATGAATATTCCCTACTTACGGGTTAGCGATCTCCCATTACATCTAGTTATATTAGAATTTTCCATGTATGTTTTTAGGAGTTTCACTCGTTTTGATTTATGTTAGTCCTTTTTTGTTTTGCTGATTTATCCAATATGGATCTTAAACACATTCAAATCTCCCCCTATTATCAATTTTTGATGATTAAGTTCTGAAATTATATCCAAAATTTTACTAAATAATTGGGGGTTGTCAAAATTAGGAGCATAAATATTTATCAAAGTAAGTGGAGTAGATATAATTCTCCAGTAACTATGACGTACTCCCTTTTTATCTGCTATAGTTTTCTTTAATTTATAATGGTTACCTTTACGAATGATAATCGCCGTGCCTTGATTTAGAAGTAAATGAAGGTAGATGTTTGCCAAATCCAATTTGCCTTCAATCTTTCTGTGTTTGATATTTCAGAGGGTCTCTTGTAAGAAAATAATGTCATTTTTTAATGTTTTAATTGGGCAAAGGGGGGGTGAATATCTTACCGTTTTAATTGTTCATTAGCGGCCCCTTATATTCCAATCAAACGTGATCCTCCAGTTTTATTTAGTTTTTCGTCTTGCATTATGGATCATGTTAATTCTTTACGTCATATGGTGCAACAAGAACCTTATAACTCCAGATGAAGGATGATCATCCCCAGGCTGTTGAGTTGTGTTGGCATCTCTCCGTCAGGAATAAACCTTGAAAAAGACCAGAAAAGTGTAGAGTCGTGAAAAAAGATAATTAACAAACAAAAAGTGATATTATAATATCCAAAAATTAAAGATATATAATTAAAAACATGCACAAACAGGTGGTGGTAGAAAAAATTGTTATTGACTTCGTAGATGTTTTTATATGTTTTCGCTCTGCCCCTTGACCATATTATTAATTGGAAGAGAGAGCGATACAAAGTTCAAAAAAATTAATATATATATATATATAATAAACATACTCCAATAGCTAGATTAATAATTTATCTTCAGGAGGAAAAATAAATAGTTAAAAAGGATGTGCTGCCCCAAATTAAATTATTTATTTAAATATAACAGTATTATGTTAATGTATATCCATATCCTATCAATATGCTAGTTTTATTACTATTAAGTCTCAAACTTTGTATAGACATCAGCAGGTTCCCAAGGGGTTAACCATTCTGACCCTTGGATATTTCAAGTATTCTGGACTCTCCTCCCCCCTTTACGCACGATCGAGATTATGCGCTACTTGTATCCATAACAAATGTGTTAGCTATGTTATTATATACCCAATTTTATTAATTATTCGCGTTTATGTTAGTATGTAATTTATGTTTCTTAAATCGGTTTATATTACATATATTTCAATTTTATTTTCCCCCGCCACAGTGTCTCTTCTTTTGTCAGTCCTTTGTTGAATGAAAAACTTTAAAATCGGACTCCTTGATTTAACATTCCCAAAAGATAAAGTCTAGACCGTGCTCGAGGAAGATTCGCATTTTAACAAGAGCCGTTCTTTTTTGTATGTTTAAAAAAAAAGAGACACAGTCTTTCTTTGTCGGCTTCTCTCGATGTTATTGTAGGAGACAATCCTAACG
>CM069131.1:143024180-143092029 GCA_035221665.1 Okamejei kenojei | reverse complement strand
TATGAGATTGTTATAATAAGTATTTATTGGTATGTGAGGGTAGAGTGTTAGTATTGGTGAAGGTTTGTGTTAGGGGGGGGAGGGGGGGGTAGGTTGATAATTGGTTAAGAAGATGTTTTGATTGGTGTATTTGTTGGAATTTAGGGGGTTTGGGAAGAGGGTTTGTAGTATTATGAGGATTGGGTTAGAGTGGGTTTGAAGTGTTGATGTGGATTTGAGTGGGGTGGTAATGCCGCAATTACAAATGGCTGGGCATCCCAGCTGCATTTGAATTGACTCGAATAAGAAAGTTAAAGCATTAGTAGTAACATTTGCATTTAATACAGTATCAAATGTTTTAATTTAAAAATATATACAAACTACAGTACTCGGTGAATCCCAGGGAACGTAAACAAATACTATTGGACAAACAGCCCTGGACGCGACAATCACCGAAATATAGAAATTCGAACATCACTCATTTTCCCATTCCGCGGCCGCCAAATATGTCGATCAAGCATGTCCCGCACGTTGGCGCCAGCCGACGGAAGCATGCTGCTCACCAGTGGAATCGAAGATTGTAAATCACAGTCCAGTGTTAAATTACCAGCATCAAATCAAGACTTGTTTCAAAACACCATTGCTCAAAAATTATGTTATCGTGACAGACTCTCTTATTGTGGGTTTCTATAACTGATAAACAACCCTGTCCTCCATGTTACAGTAAGCCACTCCTGTACTCAATGTCAATAGCATCAGATGAGTTTTTATTACATAAGGATGAGCCCATGTAATATCTGAAAATACTATTTTGAAACCTCCTGTGACCCCTGGCTTGCCTCTGTTTTAGAGGAAGTCATAAATGTAACAAACGTAAGCGTTTGTTGTCTGCGCAAGTTTCCATTACTATCTAAATGTAATTTTTGTACCAACCCTGTACCTTTGTGACTTGAAACCAAAGCTCGTTACAGCAGGCCACCTTCCTGTGATTCTTTTGGTCAAAGACAAAGATGATACAGGAAACCACTCTCGTAGTATTCTTAAGACTCATACTCACATCCCAAATAGCCATAAAGATAGGTTTGGAAGGACAGGAACTTGAAACAATTACATTTGGCAACATAATCGCTACAATACAGAAGATTGAAGATCCAATCTTGAATGTTTGTCCGACTTCACATCACTAAATATGAATTGATAAAGGCACTTCATCGGCTGTAGTTGATTGCACTATAACAGTCCCTTTAAACCACATAGTAGGAGGGTTGACAGACCACCCAGAACATGACAAATACAGATTGTAAGATTGTACATTATTACCCAATCAGCCATCTGAGGGTATGGTTTTCCCAAAGTCATATTCGCTTCATTTTTAACTGGCATCAGTGGCTATGACTAGTGAATATTTCATTCTTAAATCCCCTTTACTAGCCAACCCTCTACGAGTTTAAACCTCTGTTTAAACAGCGGGAATATAACCTTATATTCCCCCTGGCACAACACCCGGGAACGTGACAGCAGCGTGACGGGCAACGTCACGCCGCGTGGGAAATTAAAATTTTAATCATCAAACATAAAAAAAATGGGCTGCCCGTTTCGAGAAAGGTTTCTACCGTTTCAAGAACTTCGACCTTCACATTGTCGACATAAAGTGAATGACATAGCATTACATACATGAAAACATCAATGTTACATTGTTTTAGAGTACCCTATATACATTGTTGTCCAAGGTTATTAGTAACCCATCTTTAACATGTGGCAATGCATATTGCAAAATGTATAGACAGACATTCATAATCATTATGAGATGTTCAGAATATTTCCTCTAGGTATGTCTGTACTGGGGTCATATTAACACAATAATTGACCTGGTCCTCCTTCGTGGCTGATACGATGCATATTTAGCCCATCAACTATATCCTATTGCACCAACTTCGTCTTCGACCTCGGGCTAATATGAATCTACTTCAGGAGATAATGTCGTATACCCCTACAATGCCATCACATATGATCTAATAAAAGTCCAATATTTATTTTTGTACGCAGTAAACTATTCCCCCATCTTTTTTACAAAAACAATCTACTTCAAGTATGCGAGAACATCAATCTCCAAGAGCAGTAAACCATTGTCCACGCAGTATTCGCCCCGACAATGCATGCCCACATATGGCCTTCTTAAAACTGCAAATTAAAATAACCAATCAAATACAGTCCATAAACAACGGATGGCATACCGCTCATTTACCCGGAAATGCACAATAAAATCCGCCTTCGTTTGGGAACAGCACATACAGGCGTATATGTCATCAGCAGAGATCAAAAGATACCATGTGCAGGGGAAGAGGCGGTTATGTATCACACCATTTATCCCTGAACCACCATCCTGCTTGACGAATTTACACAGACAACAATTTTGAACCAGAACGAACAGGAAATGCTATATAATAACAAACCCACACACCAATTCATGACAGAGCAGCGATCAATCGCTACTAAACAGCCCACTCCAGAATCTGGTTCCCATGACACATATTTGCGGTGAAGCGTGGTGGTTAAGTCTGGAGCTGCAAACAAGTCACCATCTGGCAATCTCCATAATTGACAAATGAACTCTTTGTGAACACTCTATGTTGTCATGGCAAGCATATCATGACACTGGTGTCCTGCCACAATTATTGAATTTTCCACTGACATGATAAAATAGCTTGAGAGCCAAATTGTGTTCTTGTCAATACACCAATCCCGGCTGGTTTTGCCAGGACTGGCATCAAGAATACCTGGAAATGTAAGAAACACATGGTAATTATTTAACATTTACTGAGTAATGTAACAACCCATGGTGAATATCAATATGCAACTGCCGTATATGTGTTCTCATATTGGTAGCTGAATCATGCAAGACAGCTTTTGGTAGAAACAATAATCCTTGACCCATAAAATGCTCCTAAAGCTCTAAATGGTATACTTCCCCATTTCCTGCAGAAGTCAAAGCGCTTACTTCCCATACTCCAACTTACTTCCACCAACTTGAAGCAGCGTAACCGTGTGGCCCCAAGACCCACCCCCGCGAAGTGCACAGACACAGATCTGTAAGACCATGGAATGGTTGTTCTAGCACACACTTTTGGACTGAAAGCTACTGGAGACATATTGTATCCAACCAAAAAATTCATTAATGCTTCTGCTGATAATTGTGCACTGAGCCTATCATAGCATACCCGAAATTGAGTAACCTCTTGTGCCATGATTTCATTCTTCATCTAGTAATTGGTGATAAAGCAAAGGCCCAAAAATGGACATGTCTGGACAGGCTGTCTACCCCAAATTTTCCCAAGCAGCCTTTGTGCCACCGTGTCTAAAGAAGGTTGAAGTTTGTTTAAAAGCTTTTTATACAATCATCAATTATTCTACACTTTTCTCCCTGGCCATATGTAAATAACCATTTTAAATGCTGAGTCAATTTGTGAACTCCAAATAATCAATTGAGTAATTGGTGTTACAACATTTTTGATCTTTTCCAAATGACTACAAACCCTCAGTTTTATCCCACAGTTGTTGATCAATTTGATAATTGCGCCACTGAAAGGTTCAACTCTAACTTTTTGTTTGTCTGTAATATAAAATAATCATCCAATAGCCATAAATTACACAATGGTCCTGACCTCTAATAGAGCCCCAAAATTGTTTTACAAAAAAACAACAATTTAGTAAATACTCCAGAGCTGGATAGGTTAACCCATTCAGCTAGTCCCTGAAACTGCCATAATTTGAGCGCGCATTCATGCCACATGGATTAACTACATACCTTCTATATGCTCGCAATGAACATGCACTGAGTAATAAGCACTTTTCAGATCTATTGGTGCCTATCTAACAATCCTGGAATCAGTTGCTGACGGACACCAACTTTTCCATTTTTGAAGTGTCTATAGAGTACAAATGGATTTAATTTTGTCAGATCCAAAAGTTTCTGCATCTCCGTCCTCTTTTGGATGGGCAAAAATAAATTTGACACACAATAGAAGGCCTTGATGAACCGTTTCCCCTCAATTACAACCATTGTTACATAATTTTACGAGTTCAGCTTGAAACCCTATTATCTCTCGTCTTGTGAAAATAAAGTTGTTCTGCTAGTCAACAAGTAGGAGAGGTAAAACACCATTTGGAATAGAATACAATCCCGAAACCCTGAATCAAACACTCCTGATAAACAGATCTGAAGTAAGCGCTGCTACCATTCATCAATAAAAAAGCCAGTAATCGGAGCACCAACTTTTTAGAGCGTTACATTTAATAAGTTTTTATGAAGACACCAGGCCGACACCTACCTCCTAGAAAACTGGTGGAGCAGCATCTGCTGCACTCCAGCCAGCTGGCATGTGTGCCCCCATTGGTTCTTGCCAGCGTTAGCACCAATCCAAAGGTACCATCCACGCCCTAAGGCGTCTGAGAACCCGAGGCTTGTCACCCTGTGGTGACAGCACCCGTGACGCAGAGCGCTTGTTCTGTAAAGGATACTTCTTCTTACAGCGGTCCTGCCGGGCATCATTGGTCTCATCAGGCTCATTGTTTTTGCGTCTTCATTTATTTCTTTGACCTGCTTGGTAAGGTCTGTGCCGAAAACAGATGATCAGGGTGGTTGGATATTGCTGGCTTACAAAGCGCCGGCATATCTCGGGATTAATGGTGGGTCTAATAGCCTTTTCCTGAGACAATTGATCTCAAAATCGGTGTTACATAGCAACCCCCCAGAGCCTCTTGGTGTGTTCTGGTCACATAACCACCATCCATTGTTCTTGCGAACGCCGTTAATGCCAGCAGCCAATAATTTTTGGATCCTCTGTATTTTAATCCTCTTGACTTCACATGCCGGGACCCCATTTCTTGAGTGACCCATATATACCCATGATTCACAGTAGGAACTTTTAACAACTCACAGTTGCTTGGAGGGCTCGTGTGTTTTGGCTGTCTCATCCTTTATAGTAAGCTCCTGGAGCTGATTGAGAAATCATGTAATTTTTCTCAAAAATTCTGAAACAGGGTCCCTCAGGGCACAGTTTGGGACCTATACTCTTCAGCCTCCATCAATGATTTGCCGAGATGTGTTGCCCATATATCGGTCTACAGATGTATGCAGATGACACAGTTGTATATGCATCTTGGTAAACCCTGTACTTTTGTGGCTGAGAAACTAAATGCCAACTTAGACAAAATATCATCTTGGCTGGCCTTATCTTGTTTAACTTTAAACACTAAAAAGACAAACTCTGTCTGCTTCTCCATCAAAAAACTCACCCCTAACAAACCTCCTCATATATGAAAAATCAATGGTGAGCTCATTGAACAAGTACCTGAATAGTAAAGTATCTGGGAAAATTATAGACATCAGGTTGATACTTTAAAAAGTCATATTAAGAAAATGTGTAAAACCATTAAGGCAAACTCGGTCTGTTTTTTGATTATAAGAACGTTTGACTTTGTAACTGTGCTTTTCTTTTCTTGAATTCTATAATTCTCACATATATCTTTTGGCTTAACCACCTATGTCCCCAGGCTCACAGTCAAATTAAGGCCACCTTAGAGTGTCTCTATAACCCAGCCTTGAAAGTCCCAAGGTTCATCCCTCAACCGAGCCAATATAAGATTCCATAAGCGTGCTACCTTTACTTATAAAATACACCCCCCCTACCCCCCCCCAGTGCGTGCCAATACCAAAAAACATAAGTGGTATACAGATCAACCACCTAGCAAATATAAGAACCTAAGTTTTTATTGCGTGTAAACTTATTTCCTTACCTTTAGTTACCAATATTCGGTCTTCAGTTGCCATAAATCGCACTGCCCCTCCAGCTGCGTGTGACAAAACAACTTAACAAGGACTGCAAAGTGGTACCAGAACATCCACCACCGCAGCAGCCCAAAAGCAATATCTGTAGTAATCCCCATCTGCAGAAATAACTTTTGCTCAAACTGCCTTTCCCCCTGTTGGTAACCAAAAATTATGGAACTCCTTGCCAGACCACTTGAAATGTATCCCAACATATTGTCACATTCAAACAAGAAACACAAAAATTTGTTGCTAATTCAACAACAATCATGTGTTCTGCCTCATATTTGAAGTTTTTACACTGTGCTCTCTCTGTATGTCTTTTTTCTCTTTTCTGATTTTTTTATCTCATTTCCCATTTCCTTTCTCCCCTATTTTTAATCCTATTATAAAAATGTAATCTGTATCTATCATTTTTAACCCAAAAGCCCTAACTACTAGGGACAATGTGTTGTGAGAATTAGCTTTGGCTCAAAACACAGCTATGATGCGACTTTGATCAGATGACTGTTTCAAGTCCCCCGCCCCCCCCGTATCTATGTTTTTGTATCTGTCCCTATTTAAATAAACCTTAAAAAAATATATATATATTGTTGTAGCCAGCTCTTCACCTAGCGGCTCCCCTGCTCCTGGATGGGACAGCAAATGGTAGTACAAGTGTGTGGAACATCTGTAACTCCACTGTTTCATTCTCTCCTGGCTGAACTTCCCCATCAGATTCGGGCTCAGGACTGATCTGACCATTGCACTCCCTTCAAAAGTGTGAAAGGGTTATCTGGCAGCACTGTTGCTGCTGGCGCCTCTTTCTCTGAGCGCTGACACTATCCTTCTCTTGGAGTGAAGTTCACTGGAGGACTGTGTGCAACAGCTCCTCTACTTGGGATAGGCGTGAAAACACACTCTATCCAGCCCCGGTGAGGAATCATCCCCCGGATCCGTGGGCCTAGCAAGACTTTTCATGTGCCTTGCACCCTAATGGCGAATGGCTCTGTGCTGTGTAGCCTGCAGTCTGCAGCTGTCGCTAATTTCTGTAGCTAGCGAGTTGAGACTGTACAGGGGTATGGAGGCAGGGCTTCCATGCATGAGCCTTGCCTCCACCGGCTGGTGCGACTCGTCGCTTTCCCTTCCCTGTTTTGTCCATGCTAGTGATCGGTAGAAATAGTGTACCGGCCAGCACGGACTCGAAACTCAGTTGAAAGTTTTTTACTTACCTGGAGTCTGATACTTACTACTGGAGGGAGCTCTGTTCCTCGCAGCCTCCGTGCGTCATGCGGCGGACGTACTGTGCGCATGCGGCTGGCGTGTCGTTCTTCACGGAATCACTCACATGGACTCCTGAAGTAAAATCAGGTTGTATGCAAAACAATGGGCACTTTACTCTTCCTAGGTACATGTGACAAATAAAGCATCATTGAATTGAATCATTGAATCATGTCATCGTTAACCGATTGAATAGTGAGAATGCAAGTTCATATTTAGTAAGTTTGGAGCAAGTGATTGGCTTAGAAAGGCAATTATTATTTTATATAATTTATAAAAACAACGTTTCTTCCTATTGTTTGTGTTTGTGCCCATGATCTGCTCACGATGTGTCTCTGTGTCAATCTGGTTTTCCTAACTTCTTCCAATGCTGGGCAACAGCCTTCCCAGTTTCAGACATCCTAACTGACAATTTTCCAGTGGCGGCGATAAACATTTTTTCTGTCACATTCCCCACCCACCGATATTTCCAAAGTTATTAATCCTTGAAATTTAAAAAACAGCCCCAAAACTCACTGAATTTCGGAAAAAAATCTGAGTAAATGTCGCAATGCACTCGCAAAGCAGGACAGGACACTCCGGAGGGGCACTCCAGTGCTTGCTGTGAATTTAGGTGGTGGCGGCTGCAGTGCCCGATGCCTGATGCCAAATGGCTGCCCGGTACCTGGTGGGGAGGGTGCTGCGCAGCCCGCCTGTGGACTGTGCTGAGTTGGAGGCGAGTCTGGTGCTGGAACTGGAGTAGGTGCCGAGCCCAGGGCTTGGGATGGGGCCCGAGAGCAGAGCCGAGAAAGAAGCCGCCATTGGAACCAAGGATGAGCGTGGGGATCCGGGGTCAGGGCGAGCACGGAGATGAAAGGTCGGGGCAAATGGACTGGAACCCAGGTGGTGGCTGAGCATGACAGCTGGAGTCTACAGCCAGGGCCCGGCAAGTACAAGAACCAGGCCGGGTTCCTGTCCCTGGAGCTGCTCTATGACCTGGGTAGTAGGTTTGCTGGGGCAGGGAATGGGGGAAAGAGGAATGTGGAAATGAGGAGGAGGAATATGTGGTGGGAGTGGGGTGGTAGAGGGAGATGTGGTGTGGGGTGGGGGAGGGAGATGTCCTCTAGGGAGAAGGTGGAGGAGGGCGATGGGGTGGGGAGTGTAGTGTGGAGTGAGGGAAAGATCCTGGGAGGTGAGGAGGGAGGAGTGGGGGGATTGAGGGAGAGGGGGTAGTGAGGGTAGTTGCCACATCTACACTTCCTCTCTCGCCCCCCTCCCTCTCTACTAGGATCAGAAATTGCTATCAAAACATGGGGGGGGCACATTTTTTGGTGGTCGCTGCGCTACGCACATTGTGCACAGACACACATGCGAGACTTTGGAAGCTTCGGCTGTGGGCCCTGTGGACGGTAACATCGGGAGCTGACCTTGTTCGTGACCGACTCCAGCAAGAGCAGCTTCGTCCGCCGCGAATCGTGGGGCTTGAAATCGGCCCGTTCGCGGTTTCATCATCGGCGCGGCTTAAAATCGGCCGGCGGGGGGCTTCAAACATCTGGAGCCTTGATCGCATCGAGCGCAGCAGTTCGATTTTTAAGCCACCACCAGGCAATGAAAGATCCCGCGAACGGGCCGATTCAGCCCTTAGAGAGCGTCTAATACCCGCTTGAATCTTTCAAAAGCGACAAATGTGATAAATAACACAAACAAATAAAACTGAAGCAAATAAAGGGAAACAGAAGAACCAAACTTTGGAAGGGGGAGAGAGAGAAGGGGGAGCCCCGTCACCCAGGATTTCTGCCCATGCTCTCTACCCTCCCTCCCCCTCTCTACACCCTCCATATCTACCCTCTCTCCTACCCTCTCTACCCCCCTCCCTCTTCTTCCCTTGTCCTCTCCCTCTCAATCCCACCCTCCCCCCACTCTAACCCCACTCTCTCTACCCCCCTCCCTATCTCTCTCCCCTCCCTCTCTGCCCCTCTTCCTCTGTACTCCCCCCACTCCCTCTGTACCCCCTCCCCCTCCCCCTCCCTCTCTTACCCCCCTCCCCTTCCCTCTCTAACATCCTCCCTCTCCCTCTTTACCCCCCTCACTCTCAACCCACCCCCTCCCTCTCTATTACCCCTCCCTCTCTAGGGATTGGTGAAGAGGAGGAAGGAGGGAGTGCTGGGGGAGTGCTGGGGGAGTGCTGGGAGATGAGGAGAAATGAGCTGTGCCTGCACAGTTTGGGGCTATGCATCAGTGGTGCAATATTGCATTGGGGGAACGGGTGAGTGGTGGAATCTTGTGTTGGGGGAGCAGACCCAACGGGCCTGCATTTGGTCTAGTAAACTATAAATATAGGAAATGTTTCACACCTTTAAAATGGAGAATGAATTAAACTTAACAACCTGTGCCATTCCCATTCCTTATTAGATATAAATCTCTCTTATGCATTTCAAACCTGTCACATTAGTCTTCTTGTGAGTTTTTCAATAAAGTAGTCGGCAAATTAATCCAGGTTCTCAGTCCATTGAAGGCCATGTTGAGTTGGAAATCAATGGCTTGCACAGCATCACAGGACTAACTTTTAGGCTTCCATATATGAAAACTATATGAGGAAAGCATGAAAACTGCCTGAAACATTTTTGGGAAAATGACCACATCAAGGTTTGGTTAATTTCACTGCCATTGCTTCTACACCACTTAGACTCATGGCTCTGTGCAGCTCCTGTAAAAATGTTCCATTATAATTTTTATGTGATGCTTCACATTACGATAGAAACCATGAGAATTGGAGATAGGAGTGGAAACATGAGGGATTGCATAATGATGGAATCTGGAGCTGAAAACCAAACTGCCTGATGAATTCAGTGGGTCAGACAACATCTGTGCAGGGAATGGACAGATGATGTTTTGGATCAGGACCATTCTTCCGATTGATGGAATGAGAGAGGAAACGGGAAAAGAGAGGTGAACATGTGGTAAAGCCTGGCAAATGATAGGTGGATACAAGTGTGGGAGGGTGATTAAGTGGAGATAATGATCCAGCTAGAGGTGAAAAAGAGACAAAGAAAGAAGAGGTGAAATATAAATCCTGAGGAAGGGATGTGGGACTGGGTGGAGGAGAAAGAGTGGGATTAAATGGGAAATGGGGGACTCTATTGATGGGAGATGGGTGGGATGGGAGATTAGCGTGCAGAGGGGAAGGGTTCACCACAATCTTCCACCAACCCCTCAACCTGTTCCTTTCCCCCCTCAGTATGTCTCCAATCTTCTTCCTCATGTCCAGCCATCTTCTATATCACGTCTTTCCGGTCAGTCAATGACGGTTGATGGTCAGAGGTATCAGAATTGGCTACTTCAGTCAGTCGCTGTGGTACAGCTCCGGTCGTCAGCATTGCCCGGGATGTGCCACGTGGAGGCTTCTGCTTGCACCCATGACTCAATGACTCTTACCAATTTTGTCAGAGTACCATAGAAACCAACCTATTGGGATGCAAACAATTTGGTTTGGCAACTGCTCTGCACAAGAATAAAGAAATTGCAGAGCATTGTGGATACAGCTGAGAATCATTGCACAAACCAGCTTCGCACTTTCTCTGTAGTCGTCAACATGATATTCTGCCCTCTTTATTCCTTTCTCTTTTTGTCCCATCTGTTGTACTTTGTGCGTGGTTTTGATTTTACTCATGTACGGTATGATTTGACTGAATAGAAGGAAAAATATAGTTTTTTGTTGTATCTCAGTGTTCATGGCAGTAATAAATCAATGGCAACATTATGCACAAAAGCAAAATGTTTGTGAGACCCCAAACGAGCCTTTAAAGATCCCAGCCAAGCTCTGGGGATGCCACCCCTGCTGCTCAATATTTCTGTTCTTGCATAATCTTCAAATATGCTTCATTCTTCATTAGAATCGGATGGTGTAACACACTTATTCCAGTTTTGTAAACATAACATTTTTGTATGAGCTGGAGTTTTGTAAATGGTGATGGAACATTGAACCAGGAGGAGATAAAAATATAGCTTTGTGCTTCAGTGACACTGGAGTGAAGCAAGCACTGACATGGGCAATGTTACAGGCTTTCAATTGATTGGAGTTGTAGTCTTAAAAAGCCCATGCATTCAGCTGAGCCAAATTGGATTTATAGATATACTTAGATGTCTAAATTGCCCTTCATATGGCTTCAGGACTTACCTGATCTATGATTTAGTGCCTGTAGAAAACAATTCCAAGTAATCTGTCGCTGGCAAATTAGAATGAAAAGAAGCTATTACAGATTTGGACACAATCTCAGAAAACTGTAGAAAATAGGGCATGAATCTGAGTGAAGAGATAACGAATCATGTTCAGAGATATCATCATTATCAGCAAAAGAGGGAGCTCTTTTCAATAATTAAGATGTAATCTAACAATTAATTTGGAATAAAGAAGCAATAAAGAATATTTTTTAGGAGGTACTGGATTATTGAAAACAAAGATGTTTCGGGGAGAGAAGTAAGGTAGCTCCTGCAATCTTTTGGTCACTTGGACAACAGCCTGGGCAATTTTGCTAAATACTTTCAATAACTATGCAACTTCCATATAACGATGGACTAGATAGTCAATGAAATATTCAGTAAAGTCCCAGTGGTGTGTCCCAGCCAAAGGTTATTCGGTTTAAAGCAATTCTTTAATTAGTTTAAAACAACCAGAATTTAACTTATAAAACACCTTAATGTATCAAAACATCCTAATCATTGAATTATTGTTCAAAACAAAAAGGACACCAAACAGCATCAGAAGATATGATTATATAAGAAGGAACTGCGATGCTGGAAATCGAAGGTAGACAAAAATGCTGGAGAAACTCAGTGGGTGAGGCAGCATCTGTGGAGCGAAGGAAATAGGCAATGTTTTGGGCCGAAGAAGGGTTTCGGCCCGAAACATCACCTATTTCATTCACTCCAGCATTTTGGTCCACCTCAGAAGATATGAAGGTCTGGTTAAAGTGGGTTTTTTATTCATGACGTTGGAAAGAGAAATAGAGAGGCTAAAGGGGTTTTGGGTCCGACTTCAAAAGTTTAAGGTCTCAGTAGTTGCCACAGAAGGATCAATTGAATTTGAAACGACCAAGACTTCAAATTTATCTAACAAATGTTTGGTTGATTGAGATTAAAGAGATAGAAAGAAACAAAGCCAGGGAGGGATTGGGAAGTAACAGATTAAAAAAAAAAATCAAGGCAATACTTTTCCATTTGGGTCAGAAAGCACAGGTAAATGATGTGAACATGGAACAGAGAGCAGAGAGAGCTGAACCGGAAATACAATAACCTCAGGATTTGGAGGAATAAAGGAGGTTTTAGGGATGCCAGCTAGAAGCATGTTCAAATACTCAAGTCCAGATGTAACAAGGTTGTTGTAATTTCAGCAGCGTGAGCTGAGTTAGAGCAGAACCAAGTGATAGATTCTTGCAGTGAGACCAGAGGCAATGGTTTGGCATGGGAGGGAAAGCCTTTTCAGGTCATTCACTTAAGTTTAGTTTATTATTAAGTTTGGCTAGTTAGAAAAAAGCATCCCTAGATGTGCTTTTTACTGCTGAGCTTAGCAAACCTGGACACAAAAGGACCAAAATCTTTTAACTTTATTTCAGATGCAGTCTTGCTCAAAGATTGAGTGAAGATTAAACAACGGTTGCAGAATCAGCTTGTCATGTTGATGACATACCCTGGTATTCTGCTTTAGATTTAAGTGGTAGCAATTCAAGAACATTTTACATCAGCGATTGCACCAAATACCATTTATGTTTCTTAACTAAGAAATCACACCAAACAAACCTCTGCAAAGATTGGAAATGCGTTAAATTTGAGCTTTGAGTGAATAACTAAGTCATTTTTTGCAGAATTTGAGGGAGAGGGGGGTGCACTCATCACAATCGTATACAAGACTGAATGGGTGTTCATTTTATTTAATTAACCTAAGATTTGCACTAAACATTATTCCCTCCTCATGTATCTGCACACTGTGTATGACGCGATTGGAATCATGTATTGCCTTTTTGCTGACTCGTTAGCACGCAACAAAAACTTTTCAATGTACCTCAATACACGAGACAATAAACTAAATCTGAAGCTGAAACTGAAGAAAAATGAAATTTGTTTTATACTTAACCCATAATCAGAACACATGTGTATGGTATACCAGCATAGACAAAGGATCAAATTGAAATTATGCCTGTTTTTAGCTTTTTTTCCATAATAAATAATTAAATTAATCAAATCTCTTCTAATCTTTTGATATAAACAGCATGCTAACCATTTCACTTCTAAAAATGTAAGAGAACTTATCGCACTTTGCACAAGATTATCAAAAGCTTGATTTTAAAAGTCATAGTCATAGAGTGATACAGTGTGGAAACAGGCACTTCGGCCCAACTTGCCCACACCGGCCAACATGAACCAGCTACACTAGTCCCACCTGCCAGCATTTGCTCCATATCCCTCAAAACTTCCATGTACCTGTCGAACTGCTTCATAAATGTTGGGATAGTTCAGGCTCAACTTCCTCCTCTGCCAGCTTGGTCCATACATCCACCACCCTTTGTGTGAAAAACTTAACCCTCAGATTCCTATTAAATCTTTTCCCCTTCACCTTAAACCTACAGTATGTCCTCTGGTCCTCGATTCATCTACTCTGGGCAAGAGACTCCATGCATCAATGCAATCTATTCCTCCCATGACCTTATACACTTCTATAAGATCACCCCTCATCCTCTTGCGCTCGTGATACTCTCACATTATAGGGTTGAATTAATAGCAATAATTTTCACTTCTGCTTTTCCTGCTTATCTCCAGGCAGAATTCACAGCAATGAGGGACCAATACATGAGAGGCGGAGAAGGTTTTATAATCTGTTACTCTATCACTGACCACCGATCATTCCAAGAAGCTGCTGAGTTCAAGGAGCTCATCTATCATGTTCGGCACACATATGATATTCCAATGGTTCTGGTTGGAAACAAAACTGACCTGGAAGAATATAGGCAGGTAAGGAAACTCTTCTTAATAATCATACTCTTTGCCATGATTCTTAACAATTAATTGAAGTTAACTAAAGATATGAGAGATTTAGTCTATTTCATTTATTTCTAATTTAATTATGAATTGGTGGCGTTGTGAGCAAGGTCCATCTTTAATCTATTCAGTGCCACCCCTGAGTATACTCACGTCATGGCCAATGTTGAATGAAAACTTGGCAGTGAACAGGTTAATTGTCCTTTAGAAGATGATGATGAGAGATAATCTCTAGCTGCTACAATGCCTCTGGTGAAAGTACTCCTACAGTCCTATTGCAAATTAGATGCAGTGATGAATTAAAGGACAACTGAATACCTTTATGTAGAAAATACTTTGATATCTATATTTAATATATAAATATATTAACAAGCATGAAAATGGGTGTTTTTGGACAAGACTCTGCAAGTGGTGATGTCCGTGATGATAGAAAGTGATATTGGAAAGACTAAACAATGAACTAAAGTGCATTTTAATAGATGGTACATACCGTAGCTATGGTGCATAGTAATGGTGGGAATGAATGTTTAAGATGGTAGATGATAACTCAATCATTGGGCTGGTTTGTTTTGAATGATGATAAGCTTCTTGTGAGTTACTGCATCCATATTCACCTAAACAAATGGAAATAATTCCATCACACTCCTTATTGGTGGAAGGTTGACTTTGGGTTATTACATAGGTGATACACCCACACAGGTTAATATGTCTATGCCTGTTGCTGTAGCTACAATTACAAGGGGGGGGGGGGGGGGCGGGAAGGGGGGGGGGGGTGAGGGGGGGGAGGGGGGGGGGGAATGTTCATAGAAGTTACATAAAATTAGAGAATTCAACATTCATACAGTACTGCTGGATTGTAAGTTAACCAAACAAAATATGAGATGTTCCTCCAATTTGCATGTGGTATCACTCTGGCAATGGAGGAGGCCCAGGACAGAAATGGTCAGTATGTGAATGGGAAGGGGAGTGAAAGTGGTTGGCAACCAAGAGACCCAGTAGGTCTTGGTGAACCAAGCGTAAGTGTTCAGTGAAACAGTTGTTGAATATAGGTTATACCTCCTCTCCGGCTCCATCCCAGGGAAGACAGTTCTTCCAGGTGAGCAGAGTTTCATATGCACCTCCTCTAACTTCATTTTGCTGCATCCAGTGTTCCTGATGTGGACTCCTGCATATTGGCAAGTTAAAATGTAGACTGGCCACCATTTCGCGGAACACTTACGCTCGTGTGCAATGGCCTACTGATCTTCCGGTTGCTAACTACTTTACATAGAAACATAGAAATTAGGTGCAGGAGTAGGCCATTCAGCCCTTCGAGCCTGCACCGCCATTCATATGATCATGGGCTGATCATCCAACTCAGTATCCCGTACCTCCTTCTCTCCATACCCTCTGATCCCCTTACCACAAGGGCCACATCCAACTCACTCTTAAATATAGCCAATGAACTGGCCTCAACTACCCTCTGTGGCAGAGAGATTCAGAGACTCACCACTCTCTGTGTGAAGAAAGTCTTTCTCATCTCGGTCTTAAAGGATTTTCCCCCTTATCCTTAAGCTGTGACCCCTTGTCCTGGACTTCCCCAACATCGGGAACAATCTTCCTGCATCTAGCCTGTCCAACCCCTTAAGAATTTTGTAAGTTTCTATAAGACCCCTCTTAATCTCCTAAATCCAGAGAGTATAAAACCAAGTCTATCCAGTCTTTCTTCATAAGACAGTCCTGACATCCCAGGAATCAGTCTGGTGAACTCTTCTCTGCACTCCCTCTATGGCAATAATGTCCTTTAAGTCCGCTTTCCATTCCCATACTGACCTTTCTGTCCTGGGCCTCCTCCATCATAACGCCTTCATGAGGCAGTGACTCATGCAGATGTTTTCAATGGTTGGGAGGGCTCTGTCGATGATGGACTGGGTTGTCCATCACTGTTTTCAGCCTCTTGCATTCGTGTCTTTTGGAATTGCCGTATCAGGCCATGCTGCAACCAGTCAAGATACTTTCTTTATCTTTAGAAGTTCATTGGAGTATTCGGTGACATGACAAACCTTTTTAAACTGCTAAGAAAGTAAATAGACTGCAGGCCTTCTTTTGTGTGGTGGGCATAGGTTTGGTCATCCGATATGTTGACACTCATGAATTTGAAGCTCTCTCTACAGCCGACCCAGCAATGAAAACGGACACATAGCTTTCCCCTTTCTGATGTCAATGATTAGTTGCTTGTTTTTGTTCACATTATAGCAAGAGCTTGTTGTTATGCCACAACTCAACTACATGTTCAGTGTCTCTTGTACATTGACTTACCACCACCCATGAGACGATGAAAAGTTGGCGAATTTATAGATGGCAAGGTGTTACCAATCCATACTGATTGCAGTCTGCCACTGAGGAAGTCAGGGATCCCTTTGAAAAGGGATGTACAGAGATCAAGGACTTGCAGATAGACACAAAATGTTGAACTCAACAGAGCATGCTGCATCTCTGGAGAGAAGGAATGTGTGACGTTTTGGATCGAGGCCCGGTTAGGTGATGTATTTGAAGAGTTTGCATTGAGAGTAGATCCTTGGTCAATAAACAGCAGTCTGACATACATGTTTCTGTCATCAGATGGTCCAGAGTAGAGTAAAGTATCAGTCAGATTGCATCTGCTATCTACTATTACACTTGTTGCGGTAATAGGCAAATTGAAGCAGATCCAGGTAATTTCTGAGGCAGGAGTTGTTTTGTGCCATAACCAACCTCTCAGTGCTTTATTACGATGAATGGAAGAAACAACACCGAGGCAGTCATTGAGGCAGGATTGGACACCAGGATTTCTTGAGAATTTAAATCTATATTAAAAATAAACACTATTCAATTCCACTTGAGAAATAATGATTTTTTTGTTCCTGATAGATGAGTCTGAAGAAGTATCATGACCCAAAACATCTCCTATCCATGTTCTCCAGAGGTGCTGCTGGACCCGCTGAGTTACTCCGGCACATTGTGTCTCTTTTCAGTAAAACCAGCATCTGCAGTTCCATGTTTCTAGTCCCTGATAGTCTTGCCTGTTATCGTTTTGTTTCAAAAAAAAACATTATCAGCTTCATATTTGATTCACACTCAAATTGTCCTTTGTATTGAACATTCATGCATGTCCTGGAGAACATTAATTGCTTATAAACGTTATTACCAATGTTATTGAATCACTTTCATATTTTATTGATTGTTTTTTTATGCGCTTTTCCCAGTTAATTTGCTGTCTGTCTCCTACAGAGGTAGTGATGTGCATTGTCTTCTTTATTGGTTTGTGCGTGCCTGAGGGAAGGTCTGAATCCTTTGGGTAAATTTACTTTTGTCTTTTTCCTCATGGCTGCCACAGCTTTGGCAGGAACTACACTTTTATCCATAAGCAAGTTTTCCGACAAGGGAAGAGAAGCATGTGCAAATTCCCCCTTCTGCTAACCACAACCCCACCCCCTCCTTACTAAAATTAGACTTCTGAATGTAATATAGGTCAATATTTGAGATTGAATGAGTAATTAAGTGGTAATTAGGAAATAATCAGTATTAATTAACCATATGATAATTATGTTAATAGTAAATTGTATTTTATGGAACATAAAATAATTATGTATCATTCTGCAAATGTGCTGCGCTCTTTAAAGTTATTTAATTAAACAGAAGTGGATATGGTTTTAAATTGCCTTTTCAAAATAAGATAATTTCATATAATTAAGCAGCAACTAGAGATTTATTTTCCTTTCCATCTGGAAAAATCATGCACTCAGCATCCTTTTGTAGCATTTCTGTCATAAATGTATGTTTGGACATTTTGATTTAAAGTTGTTTGTATTTCTCTGTTTATACTTAATCACAAGGAAAGGTCTGTTGTACCATTGTATTCTTTCCAATTTAAAGCCTCATGCAGCAGCAACATATTGCAATTCAGACGCGATGATACATGCATCTACATTGCAGCCGGATGGTTTTCTATCCATTAAAATCAATGAATATAAAGACAAGGGTCCACAAATTAGGTCAACTGCCCCTTAATTTCCCGTAGACAGTCTTGTTGCTCAATGTGCTGCTCCAAGGTTATTTACTTGAAAAAGTCACTTTGTGTAATTCTTTGGTATCAGCAGGTGAACCTTTCATGACAGTAACTATATCTATCATCATACCGTACCTTGGAATCTACCTCTTATTGTGATAGTGCATAAAATGCTGACATTGCTGTTTGAAAAGTAAATGTGATTTTCGAGAGAACCTACATTACCAGCTGCCTTTTTCGATTTACAGTCTTAACCTCTTGTCTTACACAAGCCAAATTGACTACAACATGACTTCTATCTGGATTTGGAGAGCCACAAACGTTAATTTGGAAATTGACAGGCAAAAAAGTAAGCTGTCTTGGAATTTAAACAGCCTTAGGGGAAAAAAAAAACTGTTTATAGATATTAACTAATACCATCCCACTACCCTGCAGTAATCAGATGCCGTGACTCATTAGAACAGGGTTTCACCACAGTTTGCTATTTGAAGTTGACGAGAATCACTTCTATTGACATTTGTGCAATGATACTCTATTCGACAATGTAAAATACAGCCTTCAGTGATTTTTGCTTTCTGTAACAAAAATAAACATGCAGCTATTAAAAAATATATACTTTTAAAAATCCCAAAGATTAAATAATAGTGTGATTAGATAGCAATTGCAGGAAGCATAGGAGGGTGGTCAGTGGGGGGAGATGTGATAGTGATGGTGGGTGAGGAAATTAAAAGTGGTGATGGTGGTGTGGAAGGGATGATGCGTCGTTCAGAAACTTGATGTTTGGACAGTGGAATGATGGTCAAGAGAAATCATGTTGGTTGGTTGGGAGAGGTGTGGAAGTTGATAGAATGGCAAAATGGTGGCTGGGGTAAGGAGAGGTGGTCCAAGTGGATGCACTTGCAGAGTTCAGGACTTTATCTTTAAATGAAACACATTCTTTCAATATGGCATGGAGCCAAGCCCTTCAGCCCACTAAGGTCACACCCACCAACTATTACTCATTCACACTTTCTCATCCATTCCATAAACGTTGGGGACAATTTACAGAGGCCAATGAACCTATAAACCTGCACATAGTCATAGTGCACTGAAACCAGCCCATCTGGTCCATGTTGACCAAGATGTCCTATCTAAGCTAGTATAATTTGCCTGTGTTTGGCCCATAATCCATCTGAACCTTTCCTATCCAAGACCCAGTCCAAGTGCCTTTTACATTCTGGTATAGTAGTGATGTTACAATACTTACCATCAGTGGTGCTGCAGTTCTGCCATTGGCCGGTGTGTGCAACTTTGGCACCTTTGGGGGGTGGGGGGGGGTGGGGGTGTGGCGGTATTAAAATCCAGTTTTGTACTGCCCGTCTGAGGCAGATTTCCTCGGGATGCCAGCTGATGAAGAAAAATTGATCAGACTTCCATTCCCGATATGTTTTAAAAAAATCTCTGGACAATTTAATAATTGGATTAAAATACAAAGCGACTTCTAACACCCTCAATGCCCACAACGTGACAGATCGCAAGAACGGGACAAAACAAAGGGTAAGTTGTTTATTTTACATATAATCTTGCTTCTTGGGATGGCTTTAATCTAATTTTTACATTGTGAAAATGTTATTTGGGCCCCATACGAACCGGCAATATGGAGTTCAAATTCACCGCAAATGCAACTTTCCAATCGATCGCGTTCCAGAAAAACCCACTCGTAAGATGATTTATATCCTCATTTTTTTTGGCACAATTCATGTCATAAGCCGTCTAAATTGTCTATATTTTGTATTATTCTCTCTCATTGATCATTATTTTTAAAATAAATATTCACAAAAGTTTGAGTCACATGTATCGTGCAAAAATAAAAAAAAAAAACAATCATTTTGATTATATTTTGAGGATTTCTGATGTTTCTGGATTAATTTATGGGATTTAAACATTAAATTCCTTCCATCTGGCATATAAATTCATGACAGTGAGATTAAAAAATCATGTTATATTGTGAATTCTTGTGCGAATGGGATTAGTTTGTTATTTGGATACTTTAAAAAAATTATCCTTGTCTTAAGAAATGGAATCTACTGGACATTCTTAATGGGAAAGTAGTGGGCAGAAAGGCATGTCATGAGTGGTTTGAAGAGCAAAAACTTGTAGATTACAATGCCAAAATTGAAAAGTTGACAAAAAACAAGATGTACAGTTGCTTATTAGTTACAATCTGAGGAGTATGATGATGCTACTGATTATGATATGCTAATGTACCAGCTAGCAACTGATCTTCTCCATAAAGACTTGGTCTATTGCTAGAAACTGTAATTTATTTACCTATCTGATACGGACTTACAGCATATTATACAATAATATTAAAGTTCTGATCTTGAGAATATCACATTTTTGAATTTTCAAGGCAGTCTGGGTGTTAATTGCAAAGTGCTTTTACCTACAGATAGCTATACTTATATTAGTGAGGCCTGGCACACCACATCATAGCTGGACCACTGCATTAGTACAGCTGATGCACATGCCTCGTTGGGGTGTATGAGCATTCTGTACGGGGCAGCAATGACTGATCATATACCTGTTGCTATGACAATAAATGTTGAACACATACCTGTGGTATCCAGGGATAGAAATAGCCTTAATACAAAAAAACTGGACTGGTCAACGCTTACAAAGGAAGACATCCTAGCCTATTATGCCCATACAGATAAATCCTTAAGCAATATTGACATGCAAATTAAGGGACGAAAGTTTAGGGGTAACGTGTGGGGGAACTTCTTTACTCAGAGGGTGGTGGCTGTGTGGAATGAGCTTCCAGCAGAAGTGGTGGAGGCAGGATCGATTTTAACATTTAAAGGTAAAGTGGATAGGTATATGGACGGGAAGGGAATGGAGGGGTATGGTCTGAGTGCAGGTAGATGGGACTAGGGGAAAACAAATGGTCGGCATGGACTGAAAGGGCCGAGAGGGCCTGTTTCCGTGCTGTAATTGTTATATGGTTATATGGTTAATATTCATCTACCTAAAGATGCAATAATATGTAGTAATTGTTAACTGTAAAGATATGAAAGCATAGGAGAGATATCTGCTCCATGTATAATGATATAGTAAGCGCCTTATGTAGGCAGTAAGCCCTACTGCAAGCATAAAAAATAAGACACATAACATCAGACCTGGCTGGAATAAGTATGTAGCTGAGTATCATACTGAAGCCCGTGAAGCCACCAAAGCATGGGCTATGGCAGGTAGACCCAGACAGGGGCCTGTGTTTGAGCACAAGAAGCTCACTAATGCAAGGTATAAGTATGCTGTTCGCTTCATATGTAAAAATGAGCAAGCTATGAGGGCTGATTCCATGGCTAAGAAGCTGCTAAGTAACAATGCTACAGATTTTGTGGAAGGAAGTGAGAGCTCTTAGCAGTTGCAAAACATCTCTACCATGTACTGTAGATGGAATCTCCGGAACGGCTAATATCACGGAGTTATGGCGACAACATTATAGCACTTTATTCAACTGTGTCCAAGGTGACTTGGATAGGGGTGGACAATATTGAGAGTAATGACTCGATGGTGAATTATGTCACATGAGGTGTATCATGCCATGAACAAGCTGTCAACAAACAAAGCAAGTGGCTTGGATCATATCTCTGCTGAACATCTTAAGTATGCGAGTATGAGGATAGCTCCTCTCCTAGCTATTTGTTTTACTGGCTTTATGATTCATGGCATGTTACCAGACTCAATGTTGTCTGTCCTGTTAAGTGCCGGTTATAAGGACAAAGCGGGTAAAGTAGGCAGTTTAAATAATTACAGGCCCATAGCTTTAGCCAGCATATTGTCAAAAGTATAGAAAGAGTTCTGCTGGATAGAATACATGAGTTTGTTAACTCCATAGATAACCAGTTTTGGCTTTAAAGATAAAACATGGCACTGACTTATGCATATATGCCCTAAAGGAGATTGTAAACAAATATAGAGGCAAAAACTCTTCAATCCTTATGTCTTTATTGATTGCTTCCAAAGCCTTTGACCGTGTTTAATCACAGAAAGCTGTTTGGTAAAATGTGTCAAAAGAGGGGTGCCTAAATACATTGTGAGAATACTGGCCTACTGGTATGCCCACCAGACTATGCAAATAAAATGGGGCAATAGGGTCTCAGCCCCATTTGGGGTAGCAATGGTGTTAGACAAGGGGGAATTTTATCCCCAGTCTTTTTTAATCTATATATTGATGATCTGTCTAAACAATGAAAGCCTGTAACACTGGGTGCGTGATTGGTAAATATTCTAGTGAACCATATTAGGTATGCAGATGATCTTGTGGTCTTTAGTCCCATCTAAGCGCTGGTCTCCAGCAGCTCCTGACTGCATGTTCCGTGTATGGTTTGGAACAGACATTAAATATAAGGCTAGTAAGAGTGCTGTTATGGTCTGTAGAACCAAAGAGGATAAAAGCCCTAAAATATCCTGAATTTTAAATTGTCTGACAACAATCTTAGAGGGGTCTGTAATAAGATAAAATATCTAGGGCATATTATTACAGATAAATGACAGATGATGAGGATATTTATAGGCAACGACGCATGCTGTATATACAGGCGAATATCCTCTTGCGTAAATTTGGTGCGTGTGCTGATGTGGTGAAGAATCACTATTTAGTCATACTGCACACCCCTCTACACTGCGCACCTGTGGTCGAACTATTTAAAGACAAGTATGCAGAGACTAAAGGTTGCATATAACGATGCCATGCAGGAGAACACTGCAAAGGCAACCAAGATGGTGTAGTGCCAGTAATATGTTAGTGGCTGCAGGAGTCAGTACCTCTAGAAGCTATCCTAAAACAACACATGTTAAATTTCATTTGCAGATAAATGACTCTAAAAATGTGCTTATTGTGGCTTGACAAACATAAGGGTTAGCACTACAACACTATGAATCCCAGTTGTGGAGACACTGGTATCGTTGTCTCGTTGTACCATTTTTTACTCTGGATTTTTAACTTAAGTATTGTGGTTTTTTTTTTAATATATATAAATTATGATGTTTTTATGTGATTTACCATGATTGTATATATATTTATGATATTTGAGATGCAATGCAGTTTTTTTAATGCAATGTTGCCCTCTACCAGCTCTACCCATGAGCTGACGAGGCGCCGAGGACGAGAGCCGAAGCAAAGAAGTTGAAGCCAAAGAACCGAATGGAAACATGGCCAATATGCCAATAAACTGAAAGAGTACGAAGATGAAACGCCTACTAACTGAAAGGATGGGACGTCTAAATGCAAAATAACCAAAAGGGCAGAGCGCCTAAAAGCCAACTAACCGAAATGCTGCATCGCCTAAAAGCAAACTTACCGAATGGCCGCTCTGTCGAAACGCTGCCTACCCGAAAGGCGGCGTTGCCTACCCGAAAGGCGGCGTTGCCTACAAGACAACGGATCGACTGCCGCTCAACAGAAAAGTCCAATAACAGATATGACATTGCCGTGGGTGGGACTTGTCAGTGATTGGTCCAGACCCCGCATCCATCACATCACTGTGGAGGGATGAACATTGTCCCACACCTCTGCTCCACCCAACCCGCAGCCCACGGAGGGTGGCCATGGGATAGTGGGGGCTGTCCTGAGGGCAATGCACACCTTCGGGTCCGCTTTCAACTTGGTGCTTGGGTTCAGATTGCCCAGCACCTATGGCTTATGTAGGAAAAGGACCCCACGCTCCCATCTCCCACTTCTCTCTCCCCTCTTCTCTCTCTCCCCGCTCTCTCTCCCCCTTCTCTCTCTCCCCCCACTCTCTCTCCCTCCACTCTCTCTCCCCCCTCTCTCTCCCACCTACTCTCTCTCATCCTCTCTCATCTCCCCCCCTCTCTCTCCCTTCTCTCTATCCCCTTCTCTCTTTCTCTCCCCCTCTTCTCTCTCTCCCCCTCTGACTCCCCACCTCTCTCCCTTCTCTCTCCTCTCTTTCTCTCCCCCTCTCCACTCTCCCCCCTCTCTCTCCCTTCTCTCTGTCCTCCTTCTCACTCCCCTCCTCTCCTTCCTCTACCTTCTCGCCCCTTCTTTCTTTCTCTCCCCTTTTCCCTCTCTCTCCCACTTATGCAGAGCGGCTATGGAAGTTGAGAAAACTGGCAGCGGTTCTTGTGAAATTACAGCACCTACCAACAATGAAGGCACTGTGAAACCAGCGGCCGCAAGCCCTTCCCACCGAACGAGGTTTTAACTCGCCATTAAAAATCAAAACAGATCTACATTAATTTGAAAGCAAAAATGTTACATGTATAAATCGTTCTTACTTTCGGGAACATGGTTAATTAACTGGTGGCATTATTTCCCTGTCCTAACGGCCTTTGCTTTAGCCGGTGATTACATCCATTCCATCCCTCCCTCACAAAGATGTGAGATTTCAATTTGAGCACACTTGTTTGAATACATGCAAGCGGCATGTAAAGCGTCTCTTCAAATACACGAAGCCGATGAAATAAGACAACTGTCACACAAAAGATAGAGACAAAATGCTGGAGTAACTCAGCTGAACAGGCAGCATGTCTGGAGAGAAGGAATGGGTGGCGTTTTGGATGTAGACTCTTCAGACGCACTCTTCAGGTCTGAAGAATGGTTTCAGCATGAAACGTCATGAAAGAGGGGAGAGAGGAGGGCGAGACGGGAGCATGGGGGTCCTTTTCCAACACACGCCATAGGTGACTGGACAATCTGAACCCAAGCACCAAGTTGAAAGCGGCCGAAGGTGCGCATCCCTCGGGACAGCCCCCACTCCCCCACGGCCACCCTCCGCGGGCTGCGGGTCGGGTGGAGCGGAGGTGTGGGACAATGTTCATCCCTTCACAGTGATATGATGGACGTGGGGATCTGTGCCAATCGCTGACAAGTCCCGCCCCTCGGCATCATCATGTCCGTTATTGGACTTTTCTGTTGAGCGGCAGTCGGTCCTTTGGCTTGTAGGCGACGCCGCCTGTCGGGTAGGTGGCATTTCAACAGAGCAGACATTCAGTAAGTTTGCCTTTGGGCAACGCAGCTTTTCAGTTCGTTGGCTTTTAGGCGTCCCGCCCTTTCGGTTAGTTTGCTTTTAAGCATCCCATCCTTTCAGTTAGTAGGCGCTTCGTCTTCGTACTCTTTCAGTTTATTGGTGTTTCGGCCTCGTTTCTTTGGCTTCGACTTCTTTGCTTCGGCCTCTTGTCCGTCGGAACCACGTCCGGGTACTGCTCTACCATCACAGCTTTGCCAGTAATGCCACTGTGCTGCCCTCTATGGAGCTGGAAACAGGAAAATGTTTTAGCCAGATGAGATGCATTCTTGCTTCCTCTAACTCAGGAAATGCTAGACAGGCACTAATATTTTAGCTGTTCTTATTTTCTGACTCCTATTTTTCAGACCAAGGAAAATATGTTAACATTAATTGAAAAAAAATGACAATGAAGGCAGCTTTGCAGCTTTAAAGGTCTTCCATTGGATTGACTGCCCATTCCACGCTTTGTCTTATTAAAAGATGACATGCAGGTCACCTCAGAACATGCAAAGGTCACCTCAGAACAACTGATCAAAAGATACTAACTAAAATATTAGCACAAAGACTAAGCACAAGTTATCAATAAATTAATTCACATCGGATCAAACAGTTTTATACCAAAACGATATTCCTCATATAACCTGAGATGATTATTGCAATATTATATATTCGAAAAGAGGTTATTAATAAAGACCTAGTGATTATATCGTTAGATGCTGAGAAAGCCTTTGACAGGTGGATTGGTCCTTACTTGTTTTGGTCATGGAAACTTTTAAGTTGGGAGAGAAGTTTATTACATGGGTTAAATTATTATACACTAATCCAACAGCCGGAATACTAACAAATCAAATGCTATCAACTAAATTTTAATTTATTCCGAGGCTGCAGACAAGGTTGTCCGTTACCCCGCTATTGTTTGCACTTGCAATTGAACCATTAGCTCAACGCGTGAGATTACATCATGAAATATATGGGTATGAAACCAGAGATACTGAAAATAAAATCTCCAGGGTATTGCGGATGATGTATTACTTTAAATTACAAAGCCGGAAATTAGTATTCCAAATTTATTAAATTTAATAACTGAATTTGGCTTATTTTCAGTATTAGTTGAATAAAAGTGAACTTATGTCAGATAATGGTAAAATAACTTACATATTATTACAACAATTTCCTTTTAAGATAGCAAACGAAAAATCAAATATCTTGGAATTTATGTAACAAAAAGATTCGATTCTTTATTTAAATCCGTTTTTTTTAAATTCCCACTTTTACTGAATAAATTAAATAAGAATATTTTATATTGGAAAACATTACCTATTCAATGCTAGGTAGAAAATTAAATGCAATAAAAATGATTTTTCTCCCGCAATTACTATATCTCTTCCAATTGATTCCGATATATCTTCCTAAAATTTTTTTTAAGAAGGATGATTCTATAGTCACCAACTTATCTGGGATTATAAGAGCCATAGAATAAATAAAAAAAAACATTTTATGTAAATCAAAATAAATGGAGGTCTAGCACTGCCAAACTTTTTATGTTTTATTACTGGGCAGTTAATATTAAAAATATGAATTTTTGGTTAGTGGAGACAGAAAAAACAACCAATCTGGTTAAAAATGGAAAAAGAAGATTGTTCGCCTTTTGAAATTAGCTCGATTTTATTTGCCAATATTAAACTAGGTAAGAAAACCTATAGTGAAAACTCTATAATAGAAAGTGGGATACATATCTGGAAACAAATAAAGAAAAAACATTAAAATCGGAATGTGTACCACTAGCTCAACCATTGTAAATAACGTTACATTTAAACCCTCAATGATGGACAGAGGTTTTTTTACAATGGAAAAACCATGGAATTAATAAGTATGGGCGATCTCTACAGGGGGAAAAACTCCTTCCTTTCATTTCAAGAATAAAACAAATTTATGGATTACATTCAAAAGATTACTTTAGATATTTACAAATTAGAGACGATGTAAAAGCAAACACACAGGAAATTAGAAATAGAAAGACAGAAATTTTAGATGAATGTCTAAATAAACACCCGAACACAGAAAAATTGATATCATATATTTATAACATTTTATTCGAAAACTGAGCGGGGATCTTATAGAAACTTACAAAATTCTTAAGGGGTTAGATAGGCTAGATGCAGGAAGATTGTTCCCGATATCGGGGAGGTCCAGAACAAGGGGTCACAGTCTAAGGATAAGGGGGAATTCCTTTAGGACCAAGATGAGGAAAACATTTTTCACACAGCGAGTGGTGAATCTGTGGAATTCTCTGCCACAGAAGGTAGTTGAGGCTTGTTCATTGGCTATATTTAAGAGGGAGTTAGATGTGGCCCTTGTGGCTAAAGGGATCAGGCGGTATGGAGAGAAGGCAGGTACAGGATACTGAGTTGGATGATCAGCCATGATCATATTGAATGGCGGTGCAGGCTCGATGGGCCGAGTGGCCTACTCCTGCACCTATTTTCTATGTTTCCTATTTTCTATGATATCCCAATGACAGAAATATATAGGCAATCATGGGAAAATGAATTAGGTCAAATAATCAGACCAGAAGTATGGGATGAAAGTTTACAACACATACACCACTGCTCATTAAATGCTAGACACTCTCTTATACAATGTAAAATATTACATAGATTACATTATTCAAATCCAAATTACATAGTATTTTTTCAAATATATCTGCCATATGTGATAAACGTCAGCACTTAGAAGCTAACTTAACACACTCATTTACAAATTGTATAAAAATTACTAAATTTTGGACAGAAATATTTAAGATAATTTCGAAAGTTGTTAATATGAATCTGATTCCTGACTCAAAATTAATAATATTGGGAATATTAGAAACAGATCAATTAATAACAACGAATCATACGGTATTAGGGGTTCAGTATTGAGGTGGATAGAGAACTGGCTGGCAAACAGGAAGCAAAGAGTAGGAGTAAACGGGTCCTTTTCACAATGGCAGGCAGTAACTAGTGGGGTACCGCAGGGCTCAGTGCTGGGACCCCAGCTATTTACAATATATATTAATGATCTGGATGAGGGAATTGAAGGCAATATCTCCAAGTTTGCGGATGACACTAAGCTGGGGGGCATGTTCGCTGTGAGGAGGATGCTAGAGACTGTACAAGGTGACTTGGATAGGGCTGGGTTGCAGTGGCAAATGTTTGGCATATGCAGTATAATGGTGGATAAATGTGAGGTTATCCACTTTGGTGCAAAAACAGGAAAGCAACTATTATTTTAAATGGTGGCCGATTAGGAAAAGGGGAGATGCAGCAAGACCTGGGTGTCATGGTACACCAGTCATTGAAAGTAGGCATGCAGGTGCAGCAGGCAGTGAAAAAAGCGAATGGTATGTTAGCTTTCATAGCAAAAGGATTTGAGTACAGGAGCAGGGAGGTTCTACTTCAGTTGTACAGGGTCTTGGTGAGACCACACCTGGAGTATTGCGTACAGTTTTGGTCTCCAAATCTGAGGAAGGACATTATTGCCATAGAAGGAGTGCAGAGAAGGTTCACACAAACTGATCCTGGGATGTCAGGACTGTCTTATGAAGAAAGACTGATAGACTTCGGTTTATACTCTCTGGAATTTAGGAGATTGAGAGGGGATCTTATAGAAACTTACAAAATTCTTAAGGGGTTGGACAGGCTAGATGCAGGAAGATTGTTTTCCCGATGTTGGGGAAGTCCAGGACAAGGGTCACAGCTTAAGGATAAGGGGAAATCCTTTAAGACCGAGATGAGAAAGACTTTTTTCACACAGAGAGTGGTGAGTCTCTGGAACTCTCTGCCACAGAGGGTAGTTGAGGCCAGTTCATTGGCTATATTTAAGAGTGAGTTGGATGTGGCCCTTGTGGCTAAGGGGATCAGAGGGTATGGAGAGAAGGCAGGTACGGGATACTGAGTTGGATGATCAGCCATGATCATATTGAATGGCGGTGCAGGCTCGAAGGGCTGAATGGCCTACTCCTGCACCTAATTTCTATGTTTCTATGTTTCTATGAATCAAAGAATTTTTAATAATTACAGTTTAATAATTGGGAAAAAATTAATATTGAAATTCTGGAAAGGTCCTACATCCCCCACAACCAAAATGTGGATTACAGGAATGTCGGAGACACTTCATCTGGAAAGATTAAGGCTTGTCCTACTGGACAAGTTGGATCTTTTCAGAGGGATATGGTCTCCATTTATTGAATATTAAAGGGTCAAAATGGCTTGGTGCGAGAGCCTGACTGAAGCCTGAATAAAAGAATGGACGAAGAATCATACAATAACAAATCATGGATATATCTCCAACGATGGATAACCTGTTTAACACTTCACTCATCTTTTTGATTTTCTATTTTTACTTTATTTCTCTCTATTTTTTCCTATCTGCGTTAAAAACTAAAAAATGTATAGAAGTACAAACAAGACATAATTGTTTAATATTAATAATATTAAGAATGTATGTGACAAGTATATTCTTCTTTTAATATGTACTTGCGTCTAATAAAAATATTTAACAAAAAAAAAGAACTCTCTCTGCTTTGGTATCAATATTATTTGAATAGAATCATACAGCTCATTTTGTGACTTCACAGTCTGAACTTACAAAACTATTAAAAAATTACAATATATCCAATTTTTTAAGTCAATGAATTCAAGATTACGACCTAATGTGTAAAATAATATTCCTAACTTTTTTGCGCTGTTTTGTTGCTTGTTTTGCAGCTGAACTCCCTTGTCCATGGTAATTCTCATTAAAGTCTGACTGCCATTAATTGCCCTGAATAGTCCAGCCAAACATAACATTTTATGCTCCCACATGTCTGCTTGTTCTTTGAACCTTTTAAACCTGTTGGGAAATACTGATTAAAGTGGACATTCAAGGAAAATGTACTCAATGGATTACAGGAGAAATTGAATAAATTAAAGTGCCAATTTACACAAATAAATTTGCATACCCTAATCTTATATAGCAAGATTATTCAGTATCTAATAAAGAAAGATAGATTAAATGTTTCAGATGCAATTGACAGTCAGATAAAGTTGCAAAAAATGAAGAAAACAGATTTTTTTTAAAACGGGTAACAAAGGAAGGCAATAGGTTACGCAGTCATCCATTCAGATACCATAAAACTCGCCTTCATGATGAAATGCAATGACTTGTTAAATGGGAGATTATAAATGCATTCCTCCCAGCTGATAGTTACTGTAAAACCACTTTATTTGCAACTTTCCCCACTTATTGATTTCAAAATCCAGCCTTGAGGGACAGAGAGGAATCGACATTAATCTCCCACCCCCAGACTTGCAATTAATGCAAATGCTGTACTTTAAAGTCCAAAGCTAAAGTCACCCGAGATTCCTAAATTTTCTTTCCACAATACAAAGGAGCAGGATAAGACCATTCAGGGAGGTTTACAAATGGTCTGATGAATTAGATTTCCCACACTGGATTGGATTGCAGAATTTTAAGTCTTTTGAACCAGCTGATCATAAACAAATTGGATTCACAGGAAGGCAAGAAACTGTAGATGCTGGGCTCATGACTTGGATTTCTAGCTAGGAATGTGCTCATAGTTACCAACAGTACGGCAGCACAGAGGTGCCCGGGTTCGATCCTGATGACGGGAGTTTGTACGTTCACCCTGTGACTGCGTGGGTTTTCTCCAGGTGCTCCGGTTTCCTCCCACACTCCAGAGATGGGTACAGTTGGTAGGTTAATTGGCTTTGGTAAAATTGTAAATTGTCCTAGTGTGTAGGATTGTGTTAGTTTAAGGGGTGATCGCTGGTCGGCGAGGACCTGGTGGGCTGAAGAGCCTGGTTCTGCACTGTATGTCTAAAGCAAACTAAAGTAAACATGGATACACAGTGAATGGATGGCTATGGATCACATGCAGGCAGACGAGATTTATTTAACTTGGCATCATGTTCAGCAGGGCCAAAGTCTCGGTTACTGTGCTGTACTGTTCTATATTCTGGAAGTAAAAAATAAATAAGTTGGCGTGCAAATAAGTCATACATCATGAAACAGAACAATTGATTCACCACATTCAAGTCGACAAGTGAGTACACATCTGTATTAATCCCATCTTCAATATCAAGTGCTTGTTCAAACACTTATGAAATGCTGTCAGTGTCTCTGCTTTCACCACTCTCTCTGGCAGAGCATACCAGGTACTCACTACTCTCTGGGTGAAATTATTTCCTTCAGATCCCCTCTAAATCTCTTCCCTCTCACACTAAATCTACAACCTCGACTTTAGGAAGGGGGGAAAAGGGTTCCTGCAGTCTATCCTATCTGTACCCCTCATAATTTTATGTATCTCAGTTATGTCTCTTCTCATTCTCCTCCACTCCAGGGATTGTGTCCAGTTTTTCCTCATGCCTAAAATCTCCATCTCAGGCAACATAGTCTTGAATCTCATCTCTGGTCTCTTGGTGTTTATCCCTCTTTCTTTATAGTGTGGTGAACAGACTCCAGCTGAGGTCTGATCAATGTTTCATAAAGATGGAAAATAATCTAACATTAATTGCATTAGGATCCTGGTTATGTAATAAATTAAGCAACCTGCAATGTTCTCATGTAAGCATAATTAGGCAATTCGTCCCATCAAGTCTACGCCATTCAATCATGGCTGATTGATCTCTCCCCTCCTAACCCCATTCTCCTGCCTTCTCCCCATAACCCATGGCACCCGTACTAATCAATAATCAATCTCGGCTTTAAAAATATCCATTGACGTTTTGGACTCCACAGCCTTCTGTGGCAAAGAATTTCACAGATTAACTACCCACTGACAACATAAATGTCTCCTCATCTTCTTCCTAAAGGAACATCCTTTAATTCCGAGGCTATAATCTCTAGTCCTAGACTCTCCCATTAGTGGAAACATCCTCTCCATATACACTCTATCCAAGCCTTTCATTATTCAGTATTTTTCAATAAGGATCCCCCTCATTCTTCTAAACTCCAATGAGTGTAGGCCCAGTGCGGTCAAACACTCTTCATAAGTTAACCCACTCATTCCTGGGATCAGTCATCCCTTCTTATCTCAGTCTGAGAAGGGTTTTCGACCCAAAACATCACCCATTCCTTCAATCCAGAGATGCTGCCTGCCCCGCTGAGTTACTCCAGCATTTTGTGTCTACCTTCTGACTATTTTCACTATCTACCTCAAAGCGTCCCTTCAGAGACCCTTGCACTTGATTATGTGTCTTATGATTATAATATAACACTATGATTATGTGTCCTAACAGCACATTCTCATTTTTTAATGGGTTAAAGAGGGAGGAAGAGATTGGAGAACAATATCTTGGATGGAGCCCAGGGTTTTCTGGGAGCAATTCTTCCATCTTAATCTCAGCAAAGAACATCTTATTTGAATAACTCCATAACTTTTTCATTCAATATATAATCATAACACTTAAGTGCTTTTTCTATCTTTGCATCCAAGTAATATGTGTAATTCTTAATAAAAAATATGTGAGTATTGGTCAAGGTACTGCTAGGTGGTGAATGATTTAGTGTTTTTTTAATTTTGTATCGGAGAGCCACATCAACAATATTCCCATTCAAAAGGCATGTATTACTCAAGATTCATTGATTTGCCTTGAGGTATTTATTACAATCCTCTGACCTCTGCTATTTTTTGACTTTATTTACAAAAGCATTTCATAAAAAGAGGAAGGAACCTTTAATAGGAACCTGATTTCTTTTACACAAAGGGTGGCGGGTATATGGAAAGAGCTGCCAGAGGAGGTAGTTGAGGCAGGTACTATCACAATGTTTAAAATACATTTGAACAGGTACATGGATATGGTTAGATTTAGACAATGTGGGCCAAGTGGCCAAACTCCGCTCTGGACCACTTGGACAACAAAAACTCATATGTCAGGCTTTTATTCATTGATTACAGCTCGTCATTTAATACTATCGTCCCCTCCAAGCTGGTTACCAAACTCGAAGAACTGGGTCTCTGCGCATCCCTCTTCAATTGGATCCTCAACTTCCTTATTCTGTCTGTTCGTATTGGTGGAAATGTGTCAGACTCAATAGCAATCAGCACGGGAGCACCTCAAGGCTGCATGCTCAGCCCCCTGCTGTACTCACTCTATACTCATGACTGCATAGCCGGTCAAAGTGCGAATGTTGTTAATATGAATCTGACTCCTAACTCAAAGTTAATAATACTAGGAATACTGGAAACAGACCAATTAATAACAATGAATCAAATATTTTTTATTGATTATGGTTTAATAATTGGGAAAGAATTAATATTAAAATTCTGGAAAGGTCCTACATCCCCCACAATCAAAATGTGGAATACAGAAATGTCGGAGACACTCCATCTGGAAAGATTGAGGCTTGTCCTAATGGACAGGTTGGGTATTTTAGAGGGATATGGTCTCCATATATTAAATATCTACAGGGTCAAAGTGGCTCAGTGCGGAGGCTTGACTGAGGGCCTGAATAATAGAATGGATGAAGAATTACGTATAATAAATCATGGTTATATCTCCGACGATGGATAATTGTTTAATACTCCATTCACTTCCTTATTTTCGATCTTATTTTTCTCTATCTTTTCCTACTTTATAAAAAAAAATTAAAAAAATGTATAGAAACATAAAGTCTTAAATGTTAATATTAATATTAATAATATTATGAATGTATGTAAGAAGTATTTTTTATTAATATGTATTTACAACTAATAAAAAATATTCATCAAAAAAAAAAAAATTGCGAACTTCCATCATCAAGTTCGCTGACAACACCACTGTTGTGGACGTATCACGGATGGGGATGAGTCAGAGTATAGAAGAGAGATCGAGCAACTGTCCATATGGTGCCAGCACAATAACCTGGCCCTCAACACCAGCAAAACCAAGGAACTGATTGTGGAATTTGGAAGGAATAGGATGGGGATCAATATATCAATGGGTCAATGGTTAAAGGGTCAAGAGCTTCAATTCCTGGGTGTGCACATCTCTGAAGATCTTTCCTGGTCCGAGAACACTGATGCAATTATCAAGAAAGCACATCAGCGCCTCTACTTCCTGGGAAGATTACGAAGAGTCGGTTTGTCAAGGAGGACTCTCTCTAACTTCTACAGTGCACAGTAGAGAGCATGCTGACCGGTTGCATCGTGCTTGGTTCGGCAACTTGAGTGCCCTGGAGAGGAAAAGACTACAAAAAGTAGTAAACACTGCCCTGTCCATCATCGCCTCTGACCTTCCTTCCATCCAGGGATTTTGTCGCTGCCTCAAAAATGCTGGCAGTACATCAAAGACCCACACCATCGTGGCCACACACTCATCTCCCTGCTACCTTCAGGTAGAAGGTACAGGAGCCTTCAACAACCAGTTCAGGAATAGCTACTTCCCCACAGCCATCAGGCTATTAAACCTGGCTCAGACAAAACTCTGACCATTAATAACCCATTATCTGTTATTTGCACTTTATCAGTTTTATTTATTCATGTGTGTATAATTTATAATAATGGTAATAGGACACACTGATCTGTTTTGTAGTCAATGCCTACTAATTTCTGTTGTGCTGAAGCAAAGCAAGAATTTCAATTGTCCTATCAGGGACACATGACAATAAGCTCACTTAAAATGCAATCTGGAAGTAGTGTAGTTGAGGCAATGTTGGTTTGGTGGGCAAGTTGGGCCGAAGGGCCTATTTCGTCACTGTATGACTCTATGACTTTATAAAGAGATGTAGTTCTTATCATTAAACTTCCAAGAAAGTTGCTGGCAAGAATAAATAATTTGGTGATAATCTGATTGGCACCACATTTATGGGCAATCTACATACCTACAGAAGATAGTATTCACCTTCTGTACATTTATCGAGGGCAGCTTGCTTGCTGGACCAGTGTGCTTCCATCCTCTGTGTGGGGTCCTGAATTGCAGTACTTCCTATTGTAAATCCAAACATATGGGAGGACATGAACAAAATCTCACCCCAAGAAAAAGTGAGAAAAAGTTGAGTCAGCATTTCCAACTGTCAAAACTGCAAGAATGCTGATGCCAGGATATTCAGTTGCATGCTACGATTTTTATTCAACATACTGAAATTGAAAATTGATTACCTTTACAATTAAAATACAGGATGACAGACAGTTTCAAATTGTTTGTTGTAACTCTCAGAATTGGAGCATTTTTGTGTCCTTTTGTGCCCACATCAGCGTGATGGATTTGCACCATTCATTATGCAATAAAGAACTGCAGATGCTGTGAAAATCGAAGGTAGACAAAAAAGCTGGAGAAACTCAGCGGGTGAAATTCCTTATGCAAATGTTCTGTCAGGGGAATTGCAGAAGAACATGATCTATGTTTTCTTTGGATAATTTTTGGGACAATACCATTCCTAGATTGGGATGACCACCAGGAAATTTCTTACTTACCTTATGACTGTTTTCCCAGCTAATACCCTCCCCAAACCACTAACATTTCATAATCTTCCCTGCTCTGACAACTTCCATACTATAACTTTTGCAACTCATTGAGATTCCTGAGCTCAACTCTCTAATCCATTTCTCTTCCCCAAGAATCCTTCACGATGTCAACATCTCAATCCTTGTTCCCAAACATGCTTTTGTGTGCCAGCAACTTTCTATAACCATCCAGTAATCAATGTAGGGGTAACCATCTTAGCCCTCAACCATTCATCATCATGTTACTAGTTCTGTAGCTTCCATTTCCCACTATGATTATTCATCTCAATGTCGACAGCATCCACGCCATTCACTTCCTTAACTCCACCATTGATCCTCTGCCATTATCTTTGCAAGCGATTACCTCTGTACTTGATGAGGCTCGCACCAGGGTCTCCTCCATACCCCGCAACACTGCCCTCAGCTCCCCATTCCCCCACATTCGCAAACAGGGCAGAGTCCCCCTGGTCCTCACCTTTCACCCCACCAGCCGGCAAATACAACATATAGTCCTCCGCCAGTTTCGCCACCTCCAACGTGACCCCTCCACCCGCCACATCTTCCCATCTCCCCCCCTGTCTGCCTTCCGCAAAGACCGCTCCCTCCGCACCTCCCTTGTCAATTCTTCCCTCCCCTCCCACTCTACCCCTTCCCCGGGCACTTTCCCTTGCAACCGCAAGAAATGCAACACAGTGTCCCTTCACCTCCCCCCTCCACTCCTTTCAGGGACCCAAGCAGTCCTTCCAGGTCCGACAGAGGTTCACCTGCACCTCCTCCAACCTCATCTACTGCATCCGCTGCTCCAGATGCCAGATGATCTATATCAGTGAGACCAAGCGGAGGCTTGGCGATCGCTTCGCTGAACACCTCCACATCGGTCCGCAATAACCAACCCGACCTCCCGGTCGCTCAGCATTTCAACTCCCCCCTCCCATTCCACATCCGACCTCTCGGTCCTGGGCCTCCTCCACGCCAGAGTGAGCAACACCGCAAGCTGGAGAACAGCACCTCATATTCCGCTTGGGGAGTCTGCATCCTTTGGGCTTGAATATTGAATTTTCTCAATTCTGTTAACCCTTGCTGTCTCCTCCCCTTCCCACCTCTCCCTCAGCCCTCGGGCCCTGGCATTCCCTCCATCTCTCCCTCCCCCACACCAGTCGCACCAGCTTCTCATTTTCACACCACAAACAGCTTACAATGGCTTGTTCCCTTTATCACCGATACTTTTTTGCATATCTTTCACTCATTGTTCCTTATCTCTCCACATCGTCTATATCTCTCGTTTCCCTGATCCCTGACCAGTCTGAAGAAGGGTCTCGACCCGAAACGTCGCCTATCTCCTTCGCTCCTTAGATGCTTGCTGCACCCGCTGAGTTTCTCCAGCTTTTTGTGTACCCTCGATTCTCCAGCATCTGCAGTTCCTTCTTTAAAACCTCTGTACTAATGTTGCCTGATAACATTCTCTTCCTGCTCTCTGTATCCTGCTCCTGCCCACCCAACAATACAGTCTTCACAAGCATCCATTGGTACTAAACGCTA
This sequence comes from Okamejei kenojei, assembly GCA_035221665.1. Lineage (NCBI taxonomy): Eukaryota > Metazoa > Chordata > Chondrichthyes > Rajiformes > Rajidae > Okamejei > Okamejei kenojei. The sequence goes on along the minus strand of CM069131.1, from coordinate 143,054,911 downwards.
CTGCTGAGCCCATGGGGCACATGGGCAATCCATGCTCTCCCAATTTTCATCCTTTGTAAAGATACCTCATGTTAAGCTGCTCTAGTGGTAGAGTGTATCGGATCTGGGGAGAGCTACCTAATTGGATACAGAATTGCCTTTATAGTATGGAGGTGGTGGAAAGTTTGTTTTTTTGAACTGGAAGCCGATGACAAGTGGTGTGCTTCAGGCGTCAATACAGGCTCTTTACTGTATGCCACCCATATTAATGATTTGGTTGGGAATGTACAGGGCATGATTAGTAAGTTTTGCAGATGACACAAAAATAGCGTTGGAAGGAACTGCAGATGCTGGTTTACACTGAAGATTGACCACAAAAAAGCTTGAATAACTCGGCGGGCCAGGCAACATCTCTCGAGCAAAGAAATAGGTAGCATTTTGGGATGAGACCAACCTTCAGACGGAGACTCAGAGAAAGGGAAACGAGAGATATGAAAAGGTTACATAAAACAAATGAATGAAAGGTATGCAAAGGAACAAATCAAAGCCAGCAACGATGATCAGGGAAAGGTGGAGCCCACAATGGTCCATTGTTGGCTGTGGAGAAGGTGGTGCGAATGATACAAACAGTGAAACAGTTTATAACTTTCAGTCATTTGTTCTATGTACCTTTTTATATCTCTCGTTTCCCTCTCCCCTGACTACTCAGTCTGTAGAAGGGTCTCGATCCTAAAATAGTGTTGATGGTTATCAAGAATTGCAGCAGGATCGTGATCAACTGGACAAGTGGGCTGAGAAGGGCTATTAGAATTAATATCATATAACGATGAGGTGTTGAATTTTGATAAACCAGGGTAGGATTATCACAGTGAATGGTAAGATCCTGGAAGATTGCACAGCAAAGGGATCTAGGAGTACTACATGTTTAAGAAAGAACTGCAGTTGCTGGAAAAAATCAAAGGTAGACAAAAATGCTGGAGTAAACGCAGTGGGTGAGGCAGCATCTATTGGAGCAAAGGAATAGGTGATGTTTTAAGGTCGAGACCCTTCTTCAGACTGAATGTGGAGGTGGGGGGTGGGAAGAAGAAAGGATGAGGTGGAGACAGTAGGCTGTGAGAGACCTGGGAAGGGGAGGGGAAGGAGGGAGAAAGCAAGGACTACCTGAAATTGGAGAAGTCAATGTTCATACCCCTGGGGTGAAAACTACCCAAGCAAAATATGAGGTGCTGCTCCCCCCAATTTGCGGTGGGACTCACTCTGGCCATGGAGGAGGCCCAGGACAGAAAGGTCGATTCAGAATGGGAGGGGGGAGTTGAAGTGCTGGGCCACTGGATATCAGGTTGGTTAGTGCGAACTGAGCAGAGGTGTTGAGCGAAGCGATTGTCAAGCCTGCAATTGGTCGAAATGATGTCGGTGATCGATGCAGCAGTGACACAGACATGGAGTGTGAAACATAAAGAATGGTTAAGATGTAAGACAAGCTTTTCTGCGGCTTGAGGTTCCCATATAATTATGCTCTATCTGTATAATATCTCTATATCCTTCACTGACCTCTGATTGGATTGGCTAACAGTTCATATTTGTATAAAATCAATGAGGAAATAGATCAGGTAGATTCACAGTCTCTTGCCCAGAGGACGAGGACATGGGTTAAAGGTGAAGGGAGAAAGATTTAATAGGAATCTGATGGGTACGTTTTTCATGCAAAGCATGGTGGGGGTAATGGAACAATCTGCCAGAGGAGGTAGTTTGAGGCAGGGACTATCCTAATAGTTATAAGAAACAGTTTAGATACTGTAGGTACATGGATAGTTCAGGGTTTGGAGTAAATGCATTTGCTTCCTTTCCATGCACCTCAACTGGTCGAGGACTTGTCTGTCCTCCAAGCTGCATCGTCGCCACCATCCTCGCGGCCTCCCATCTGGATTGGCGCAGTCTTTCCTGCCGGACATCGGCCAGAGCTTCAGCTTCTGCAGCGGCGCAGCACTGGAAGTACCAACGCGGAGCGGGCGATGCCATTCCAGGGTCAACTGTGTTGGAGCTCCGGAGTGCTGGGACTGCCGACCTAAACACCGGGAGCTGTGGTCTGCGGACTGACTTTAACAACGCGGGGCCCTGGGATCTTTCGCTGAGGATTGCCGTATGGAGCTCCGCCTAGCTTGGCCTGTGACTTTCGAGAGCTGCGGTCTCTGGGAGGAAGCGGCCGATTCGGAACTCCAAGCCACTGAGAGTGTTCTTCTGATGTCTGAGTTCCATCAACCGGCGAGAGGGCCTGAACATTGGGCCCGCCGCTTGCGGCGACTGCGGAGGCCTCAATAGGCCCGACCAACGGGTGAACAGAGAGGAAGATAAATGAACATTTAATTGCCTTCCCTCACTGTGGAAAACGTTGATTCCGTGGGGATGTTCAATGTTAAAATCTATTGTGAATTGTGTTCTTTTATTTGTATGGCTGTATGGCAACCCAAATCTCGCTGTACCAATTGGCACAGTGACATTAAACGTAAACCTTGAACTTGAACTTGAAAAGGCTTTTAGTATTTCATTTCAATTTTTTTTTTAATGGTTTACCAAATGATCTTCAAGTACCAGTAAAATGTTAATCTATAAAATTTAGTAGTGTAAGAAGAGTTAAGCATGCATAAACTAAATCTTTTATGGTTAAAGGAAAATCATCACAGAGACATAAATAACACATGGAAAACAGAAAAGTGGTGAATTTTCTACTAAATTTATTAATCTATTCAATCCATAGTGAAATTAAACAGTGTATAATATTAACAAATTCTGCTCCGACAACTTAATACAATATTACATCCAACAGAAAAGCAGAGGGATGTCAACTGTCATCACAAAGTTTTTTGTCACAGAAAAAGAAATCAACATTTTACACAGCTCACACTCATATTAAAAAGTGGGGGCACAGTGGCACAGCTGGTAAAGCCACTGCCTCACAGCAACCAGAGGCCCAGTTTCGATCCTAACTTCAGGTGCTTTCTATGGAGAGTTTTGCACGTTTCTCCCTTGTGACCGTGTGGGCTTCCTTCAGTGTTCCGGTTTTCCTCCCACATCCCAAAGATGTGTGGGGGTTGTAAGTTAATTGGACTGTAAATTGACCATATTGTGTAGGGAATAGATGCAAAAGTGGAATAACATAGAACTAGTGGGAACAGGTGATCGGTTGTCAGCGTGGACTCAGTGGGCATGCTGTATCTCCAAACTAAACTAAAGTGACATGTTAAACAATAGAATTTTCTGAGTTTAACAGAAGAAACAGCTTTCCATGTCCATTGACAAACACAGCAGTGTGGGGAAACAAAACACTAGTCCAGATTTTTCTGTTTGCTGCTGACTTCAAAGAACCTGATTACAATTACAATATTAAGTCTCCCTGTTCTTTTGTGATTTCTGGTGCGAGGGTGATCTACAGCAGTAATGCATCCCCCAGCAGCAGTGCAGTACACTGAGTTCTCAATCTAATTGAAGAATTCTCACAGGTGGCAAACCAGAAATAATAATTTTAATTATCTTCCCATTTATGTTTTCGTATTTTGTCTAGGCAGCAGTGTCCAGGATCCATTGGTACTGTTTTTATTTATTTTTAACATCTCCTGAACAATTGTTAAAATTTCAGCCTTCTGAGGGGGTCTTTTAATGTCATGTTAAATCCGTCTGCCCTGCAAGAAGATTAAGCTAATTTCCATTCAGAGTTTAATTAATGCATTTATCTTTTTTATTATCGTCACTCACACCGATAACTATGGAATTATATCTTCCACTTTGTTATGTTTTTGTTGATAAATAAATCTTTACAGCACAACGTGGTCTTCTGTTTCATTGGTTTCTGCTTACTTTCTACTTAGTAGATATCCCCAATCATACAGGTTATGAATAGAATTAATCGAAGCATTGTGCATGCAAGTAAGTGGAAGAACTTCCTCTGAGATTTTTCCTGTGAATATCTCTGCAAGTTGTGTGGCAGAGGTAAACAGTCATCATTTCTAATATGGATAATTAGGTGCCTGCAATGGCTGCCTCGCCAACAGACTGTCTGTCCCTTACTTCTTTGTTGTTTTATTAGTATGTGTTAAATGTATGTTTTTAGTGATCTTTAGCTTGTGGGGGGTGATGGGGGAAACGTTTTCTAATCTCTTACCTCGACGGAGAGGCGATTTTTTTCCATATCGTATCTCCGTCTGCACTGCAGCCTAACATTGATGAGTTGGCGGCCTTTGCTGGAGACCGACTTTGAGAGCCCCACCACAGGTGCCTGCGGACTTACTATAGTGGACAATAAAAGACCATTGAAACCTTTGAAAGGCTTGAAGGGCTGAATGGCCTACTCCTGCACCTATTGACTATTGTCTATTGAAACCTTTGAATAAATGTTTTAAACTTTGGAAGAGCATTTCTGTCAATTTTTGGTGTCTATAAGGCTATGTTTCTGGCCATACTGTATATCTCTTGGCTGCTTATTAATAAATGTTATAACTGTTTCTTGAAACATACATTGCTAGAGGCTTTCAAAAATAAACTCCTCTGGAGCATAATGTTGTACTGTTTGCAGCTTTCCAACTTAGACACCTTGAATAAAAATCAGGTCTATATTTTAAAACGTTTAATTTCATCCTAATCTATTCATTTTATAGCCATGGTGGATTATTCTGTCCAAAGCTCAAGGGACTGGAATGGCAATGTAAAAATGAAGCACGTTAAAGACACATAATGTTATTTTTTGCAGAAAAAAATCCAGCTGATTGTGTTAAGTACAAAAATATGTAAATTTCCGCATATTGCTGATACAGTTACATAATAGTAACATAGAAACATAGAAAATAGGTGCAGGAGAAGGATATTCGGCACTTCGGGCCAACACTGCCATTCAATATGATCATGCCTGATCATTCAAAATCATTACCCCCCGTTCCTGCTTGATTCCCTTGATTCGGTTAGCCCTAATAGGCCTGTCCCACTAGAATCCTCTTTAGGCAACTGCCGGCGACTGTCCCATAGTCATTGCAGGTCACCGAAAAACCGGCGACAACCTACTTCACCTGGTGACAACCTTCGACAGCACCTATGTCAGGAGAAGTCAAGTTACGCTCATTGGCGTCAAACCTACTGTCGCCGAAAAATTTTCAACCTGTTGAAAAATTTACCGGCGACCATGAACTTGCTATGTCTTTTTGCAACCAGAAAAGATGCTCCCGGCGACCACTGGCGAACATGTGGCGACAAACTAGTCTCTTGTAGTTGCCTAAATGACCGCCTAAGTGGGACAGCCCATAAGAGCTATATCAAACCCTCTCTTGTATACATCCAGTGAATTGGCCTCCACTGCCTTCTGTGACAGAGAATTCCGCAGATTCACAACTCTCTTTGGTGAAACGGGTTTTTCCTCATCTCAGTCCTAAACGGCCTACTTCTTAACTTAAGCTGCGACCCCTGGTTCTGGCCTCCTCCAACATCGGGAACATTTTTCTTGCATCTAGCCTGTACAATCCCTTCAGCATTTTATATGTTTTATAAGATCCCTCTCATTCTAAATTCCTGTGAATATAAGCCTAGTCGATCCATTCTTTAATCATAAGGGCCCTGGATATTTTTCAGCATTGTTATCAAGGAAAGAAAGCAGTTTCCAATTGTTTGATATTATTCATATGGAGGAGAAAATATAATTGCTCAAAAACCTACCTTAATTTTGCAATCGCACTAAAGATAATCCCCCTTTCCCTCTCCACCCTCCTCCTTCCCCCTCCCTCTCCCTCTGCCACTCTCTCCCTATCTCTCTCTCCCCCTCCCCCTTCCCCCTCTCTCTCTCCCACCCTCCCCCTCTCTCTCTCTCTCCCCGTCCCCTCCCTCTCTCCCCCCACTGTCTCAACCCCCCCTTTCCCCCTCTAACATCCCCCCACTCCCTCTCCTCCCTCCCCCTCTCTCTCCCTCCCACGCAGCGAGGCTCCGACTCCGTGCCGCAGACACCGCAGCCCTCCCCCCTGCCCAGAGAAACGGGCACTCGCACAACACAATATTCCACTAATTACCTAAAATGGACACGAGGCATCGAGGTGATTGTGTGCAGTGCAAATGGAGATCTGAACCCACCCGGAAGCGTAATTTTGCATCGCTACTGCTTCCCCCAACAGCGCGGCGTGGATGGTCGCAATGTCCTTCCCCAAAACTTCCAACAGGCCGGAACCAGAATTTCAGGAAATTTCAGTCCAAAGTGGAAATGCTGTATAGCGCTCCAATTTTTTTTTTCTCTGGATTTTTTTATACTCTGGGAAAAAAACACCTTGACCAGAGGCCCCTGTCTTCAGCCTACGAAGCCTATAGGTAAATCAGGCCCTGCCAATACTCCAGATGTGGTCTCACCAGGGCCCTGCACAACTGCAATAAGACCTCCTTGCTCCCTATACTCATATCCTCTCACTATGAAGGCCAACATGCCATTTATTTTCTTCATACCTGCAGTAGCTGCATGCTTACTTTCAATGACTGATGTACAAGGACAACCCAGGTATTGTTGCAGCTCCCCTTTTCTGACACTATTTATATATAATCTGCCTTCTAGTTCTTGCCACCAAAATGGACAACTTCACATTTATCCACTTTTATACTGCATAGAAAACATAGAAAATAGGTGCAGGAGCAGGCCATTCGGCCCTTTGAGCCTGCACCGCCATTCAATATGTTCATGGCTGATCATCCAATTCAGTATCCTGTACCTGCCTTCTCTCCATACCCCCTGATCCCTTCAGCCACAAGGGCCACATCCAACTCCCTCTTAAATATGGCCAATGAACTGGCCTCAACTACCTTCTGTGCAGAGAATTCCACAATTCATCACTCCTCTGTGTGGAAAAACGATTTTCTCATCTCGGTCCTAAAAGACTTCCCCCTTATCCTTAAGCTGTGACCCCTTGTCCTGGACTTCCCCAACATCGGGAACAATCTTCCTGCATCTAGCCTGTCCAACCCCTTAAGAAATTTTGTAAGTCTCTATGAGATCACCCCTCAATCTTCTAAATTCCAGCGAGTACAAGCCAAGTCTATCCAGTCTTTCTTCATATGGAAGTCGTGCCATCCCAGGAATCAGTCTGGTGAACCTGCTCTGTACTCCCTCTATGGCAAGAATGTCTTTCCTCAGATTAGGAGACGAAATGCCCCAACCGCATTTGCCCCACCCGTCCAACCTATCCATTCACCCTGCAGCCTCATAGCATCCTCCCTCGCAGATCATGCTGCCACCCAGCTTTGTGTCATCCATAACCAGAGCTTCCATACATTCACATGATTTAAACAACTTGTGACGTTTGCAAGGTAACTACGAATAAAACTCAATGCTGAAAGTGAGGATCACTATTTAAAGGCACAAGGGGACTGCTAAAATGTTAATTTATGTTTCCATTGGGCTTTGAATTTAAAATTGAACAATAAATAAATACATATATACATATACATGTATCTCTATAAACTCCAAAAATATAGGATGGAAGAATGGAAGGTAGAAATGTGAGCAAAGAATCAGGTGGAAATTAACCTGAAATGTTAACTCTGTTTCTCTTACCAGAGATGCTACCTTTTTCTCTTTTGTGTGGCGTGCACAGCCTAAAGTTGTAGGACAACTTGTTCTATTTGATCTTCCATTTGTGCATGTCGAGTTAATAGCATTAGTCGAAACAGGGCGGACCATGTGAAGGTTGCAATCTTCCACCCCAGATGCTACCTGAACTACAGTGTGTTTCCAATATTTCCAATTACTATTGCCGCTTCTACAGTGTTGGAAAAACCCACTGCAACATTTGTAGGCTTCATTGCAGTCCATTGTGGAATCTATCCAATTCATCTATGCCTAAGTCCACAAAACTATTGCCTCATTTGACCCGTGTTTTTCCTTTTCCTCTTAGCATTCCAGATAAACTTAGCTTTTATTTTTCTGGCGAGTTAGACTTATTTACCACAGATAATAAGTGACACAGTGGCACAGTGGTAGAGTTGCTGCTGTATAGCCCAAGAGACCCAGGTTCAATCCTGACTATAGGATTGGTTAATTTAGAAACAAGGGTTCTGAACTTAAAGAAAGGTAACTTTGAGAGTATGAGACGTGAATTGGCCAAGAAAGACTGGCAAGTGATTCTTAAAGGGTTGACGGTGGATATACAATGGAAGGCATTTAAAGACTGCACGGATGAACAACATCAATTGTTCATCCCAGTTCGGAAAAAGAATAAATCAGGGATGGCAGTGCATCCGTGGATAACAAGGGAAATCAGGGATAGTATCAAAACTAAAGATGAAGCATATAAATTAGCCAGAAAATGCAGCCTCCAGAGGACTGGGAGAAATTCAGAGTTCAGCAGAGGAGGACAAAGTGTTTTAATTAGGAAAGGGAAAAATGGATTATAAAGAAAACTGGCACGGAACATAAAAACGGACTGCAAAAGTTTTTTATAGATATGTGAAGAGAAAAAGGTTAGTTAAAACAAATGTAGGTCCCTTGCAGTCAGAAACTGGTGAATTGATCATGGGGAATAAGGACATGGCAGACCAATTGAATAACTACTTTGGTTCTGTCTTCACAAAGGAAGACATAAATAATCTCCCGGAAATAGTAGAGGACCGGGGTCAAATGAGATGGAGGAACTGAGTGAAATCCAAGTTAGCCAGGAAGTGGTGTTAGGTAAATTGAATGGATTAAAGGCTGATAAATCCCCAGGCCAGATAGGCTGCATCCCAGACTTAAGGAAGTAGCCCCAGAAATAGTGGATGCATTACTGATAATTTTTCAAAATTCTTTAGATTCTGGAGTAGTCCCTGAGGATTGGAGGGTAGTAACCCACTTTTTTTAATACAGTAACCCCACTTTTTTTAAAGGAGGGAGAGAGAAAACGATAATGGGAATTAGAGAACAGACCAATTAGTCTAACATCGGTATCCCATACCTGCCTTCTCTCCTAAGCCACAAGGGAAAATGCTAGAGTCAGTTTATTAAAGATGGAGATAGCAGCTGCCACCCCTTAAGAATTTGTAATTGGCAAGTGTGCGGTCGCAGAAATCATTGGACAAAGTCAGCATGGTATTTTATGAAAGTCTGTAAATCATGTCTGACGAATGTAATGTAGAATGTTTTGAGGGATTGTATGCAACTAGTAGAGCCTCCTGGATAAGGGAGAACCTGTGTTCACCAACTCTTGATGTGTTAATACCAATCTGAACTTTCAGAAGGCTTTCGATCCTCATAAGAGATTTAGCATACAAACTTACAGCACACAGTATTGGGGGTTCATAATTGATGTGGATAGAGAACATGGCTGGCAGACAGGAAGCAAAGAGTAGGTAAAACGGGTCATTTTCAGAATGGCATGCAGCGACTAGTGGGGTAACGCAAGGCTCAGTGCTGGGACCCAGCTATTTACAATATATATTAATGATCTGGATGAGGGAAATTGAATGCAACATCTCCAAGTTTGTGGATGACACGAAGCTGGGGGCAGTGTTAGCTGTGAGGAGGATGCTAGGAGGCTGCAAGGTGACTTGGATAGGTTGGGTGAGTGGGCAAATGCATGGCATATGCAGTATAATGTGGATAAATGTGAGGGTTATCCACTTTGTTGGCAAAAACAGGACTATTATCTAAATGGTGGCATGATTAGGAAAAGGGGAGATGCAACGAGACCTGGGTGTCATGGTACACCAGTCATTGAAAGTGGCATGCAGGAGCAGCAGGCTGTGAAGAAAGCGAATGGTATGTTCGCATTCATAACAAAAGGATTTGAGTACAGGAGCAGGGAGGTTCTACTGTAGTTGTACATGGGTCTTGTTGTAGCCACACCTGGTGTATTGCGTACAGTTATGGTCTCCTAATCTGAGGAAAGACATTCTTGCCATAGAGGGAGTACAGAGAAGGTTCATCAGACTGATTCCTGGGATGGCGGGACTTCCATATGAAGAAAGACTGGATAGACTCGTCTTGTACTCGCTGGAATTTAGAATTGAGGAGGGATCTATAGAGGCTTACAAAATTCTTAAGGGTTTGGACAGGCTAGATGCAGGAAGATATGTTCCTGATGTTGGGGTACTCCAGAACAAGGGGTCAACAGTTTAAGGATAAGGGGAAGTCTTTTAGGACCAAGATGAGAAGAATCTTTTTTCACACAGAGAGTGGTGAGTATGTGGAATTCTCTGCCACAGAAGGTAGTTGATGCCAGTTCATTGGCTATATTTAAGAGGGAGTTAGATGTGGCCCTTGCGGCTAAAGGGATCAGGGTATGGAGAGAAGGCAGGTACAAGGACACTGAGTTGGATGATCAGCCTTGATCATATTGAATGGCGGTGCAGGCTCGAAGGGCCGAAATGCCTACTCCTGCACCTATTTTCTATGATTCTATGATTCTAGGTGATGTTGTGTAGAGTTTGCAATTTTCTCCCTGTGACCACATGGGTTTTTCTCCTAGTGTTCTGGTTTCCTCCCACATTCCAAAGAAGTGCAGGTTTGTAGGTTAATTGGCTTCTGTAAATTGTCCCAAAGTGTGTAGGATAGGACTAGTGTACACATGATCATTGGTCGGTACAAACTCGGTGGGTCCCAAGGCCTGTTTCCACGCTGTGTTTCTAAACTATACTAAACTAAACTAATAATGAATATGCAAGAGTTAGAAATAGTCAATCAGGTTGGGCAACAGCTGTGGAAGGAGAAAATAGAGTTAAGGGCCTGTCCCACTTGGCGCATGTTTTAGCAGACTGCCAGCGACTGTCAAGTCTGCGGCACTCGTTGAAAAACCGGAAGTGGAACAGCGAGTGTCAGAGTCAAACACACAAACACACACAAACACATCGCAAAAACGGGGGCCAGGGAAAGCGGGGAGCGCTGTCTGAAATTCACACAGTGCAAAGCCAAGCTGATACATACAGACACTGCGATGACAGGAAAGCTTAAGACGGCTAGCACAGTGTACGGTAAGTCCTTTAAAAGAGGGGGGAGGGGAGAAGGGGGGAGAAGAGGGGGGGGAGGGGAGAAGAGGCGGGGAGAAGGGGGGGAGCAGGGGGAAGAAGGAGCAGGGACACTTTTAAGAAGCCAGGCAACTTTTAAGAAGCCAGAGATACACTGCAGTGAAGTTTGGCGGGCATTTAACATTACTGGTCAGTTCCTCCTTGGTTCTGAAAACTCGTGCTTATGTTTTTTTTTCCCCCAATGTGCCAATGAAAATGTAACCGGTCAGCAAAGGCGATTAACTACCTATAACTACATGGCGACCCCACTACAACTACAGCTACGACTACAAAAGTATCGATTTTCTCCATGGCGACCAATTTTTGGTCTCAGAAAATTTTTCAACATGGTGAAAAATTTGTGGCAACCATACTGAGGCCACGACTAGTTCCCAGAATGCGGGAACACTCCTCGCGACCATAAGGAGACTCATCAGAGACCACCAGCTAACATCTGGCGACCATCTGGCGATCATGTGGTGAGAGCAGAGTCTTCTGCACTCACCTAAAAAGTCGCCTAAGTGGGACAGGCCCTTTAACATTTCTGTCGGAGACTTTCGACAACCCTTCAATCATTTATTTACCACAGGCCAGTTTTCTTTTCTGTGGCTGCAATGTTTAGCTATCACATGACCAGCCAAAGCAGTATGTATTGTTTTGCCTCTTTTTCAATTGTGTTTTCCTTTACAAAGGCCAAGCTAATTTCCAGCTGAAATCTGAAATCTACCCACCAACTGATTTGGTTGCTGATTTTGAAGTGAGCAAACTCAACGCTCAATTCATTTCAGCTTGTCTGCATTTTTAATTATCATCCCCCACAACACTCAAAATATTGTGTGTAGAAGGAACTGCAGATGCGGATTTAAATCGAAGATAGATATTGCTGATTACCTTAATTCTTTTCTAACTTCTTGTATAATTCATCATCGTTGAAAACATTAGCAACTAGTGGTGCTGGTTTCCAATGGGAACGGTTGGCGGACGCACCACACATCTCTGTCCTCCAGTACCTGCGGACATCCGCCACTGGAAGTAATAGGATTTCGGTGTGTGCGTGCTTTGTGTGTTTTTAATCATCATTCCTAATATAATTGGGAGGTATTTAATTTAATTTGATCATGTGCATTGGATGGTTTTCATCAATAATCTCTCTAATTGGGATTCTATCTTAATGCCAAAGTTTTTGCCGTAGAGATTTTTAAAATATTTTTCCGGTCGTGTAACTTTCAAAATTAGAGGACATGGAGAATGTGGAGACTTTAAAAAAACAGTATTTGTTCTTTGTGGGCAACCCTAACATTTTCTCCATGACATTTTCATTGGTTTCTTTGAAATGCAAATTTCATTTGCAAGATGAGAAAGATGATTTGAAGCAAGGTTGTAAGAATACAAAGGTGTCAAATCTGAAGGACATGAAACATGAATGTTCACGTCACAGATGTTACAAAAATTTAACAATCAATGCTGTTCAGATTTTTTGAAAAATGGTAAATCAAAAAGTCTCACAGTTCCTCCCATGGTAAATGACAGTTTTCCATCTTAGTTTTTAGTTTATTTTAGTTTAGTTTAGAGTACAGCATGAAACAGGTCCTTCGGTCCACCGAGTCTATGCCAACCAACGCTCATACTGTACACTAGTTCTACACACGAGGGACAATTACAGAACACATTTAATCTACAAACTTCACAATCTTTGAAAGTGGGTGGAAAATCGAGCACCTGGAGAAAACCCATGAGTCACGGGAAATGTACAAACTCTGTATGAACAGCATCCATATCAAGGTCGAACCCAGGTCTCTGGGGCTGTAAGGCAGAAACTTTTACCACTGTGCCACTGTGCCATCCATAACTTATGAGAATTAGTTGTAATCCAAACTGTTCCCAAGTTAGAAATGTAGTTAAACCAGGGTGTTAACTCAACTATTCAGATTTCCCTCCAAGATGCAATGAAATTGCTTGAGTTTGAACTGAGTTAACCAGCCGGTAGGAGATGTCACTCACCCAGCAGAAACCAAATAACCATATAACAATTACAGCACGGAAACAGGCCCTCTCGGCCCTTCCAGTCCGTCTCCGACCAATTGTTTCCCCCTTCCCCTAGTCCCCATCTACCTGCACTCAACCATACGCCCCCATTCCCTTCATTGTCCATATACCTAACCACTTTACTCTTAAAATGTTAAAAATCGATCCGCCTCCACACTTCTGCTGGAAGCTGATTCCACACAGCCACCACCCTCTGAGTAAAGAAGATCCCCCTCACGTTACCCCGAAACCTCTGTCCCTTAATTCTCATTGTCATGGTGCCTCTTGATTGAATCTTCCTACCCTCAATGGGAAAAACCATCCACGTCAACTCTGTCTATCCCTTTCAATCATTTTAAGACCAATCAAGTCCCCCTAACCTTCTGCGCTCCAAAGATAAAGACCTAACTTGTTCAACATTTTCTTCTGTAACATAGTTGCTGGAACCCTGGCAACATTCTAGTAAATCTCCTCTGTACTCTCTCAATTTTGTTGACATCCTTCCTATAACTAGGCACCAAAATTGTACAACCATACCCAGAATTGGTCTTACCAATGCCATGTACAATTTTAACATTACTTCTCTACTCCTATATTCAATGCTCTGATTTATAAAGGCCAGATCCATCCTGTTCATTTTCAAGATCACTGACTTCATCCACTCCGGCTCCCCTGCCCCCCCCCCCCCCCCCCCCCCGAGCCTCCAACCTCATCGTTCCCGCCTCCCACGGCCCTCATTTTTTTACCATTTCTCCCCAAAATCCACAAACCTGACTGTCCTGGAACACTCCCATTGTCTCTACCTGTTACGTGCCCACCAAACTTATTTCCACATTACCTTGACTCCATGCTATCCTCCCTGGTTAAATCCATCCCTACCTATGTTCAAGACACCTTAGACACTCTCCGTCTTCTCCGGGCATTCCATTCTCTAGCCCCCATCCCCTCATCTTCACCATTGGACTTCCAGTCACTTCAACAACATCCATCACCCCCCACCAAGATGGTCTCAAAGCCTCCATTCTTCCTCGACCGGGGAATCAACTATACCTGTCCACTGATACTCTCCTCCGCCTAGCGGAGTTGGTCCTTACCCTCAATAACTTCTCGTTTGACTCCTCGCATTTCCTCCAAATTCAAGGCATAGCTATGGGCACACGCATGGGCCCCAGCTACACCTGCCTCTTTGTCAGGTAACGTCGAACAATCCTTGTTCGGGGGCGTACCAGGCCCCATTCACGACCTCTAGCTCCATTACATCGAGGAGTGCTTTGGTGCTACCTCCTGCACCCACAAACACAACTGACTGACTTCATCCACATCACCACTAACTTCCATCCATCACTCAGATACACCGACCATTTCCGACACTTCCTACCATTTCCTGACCTCACTATCTCCTTCGCAGGTGATAGACCTGACAGACATCCACTATAAACCCACTGACCACCATGACTATCTAGACTACTCTTCTTCCCACCCTGCTTCCTGTAAAGACTCCATCCCCTACTCCCAATTCCTCCGTCTACGCCGCATCTGCTCCCAGGATAGGGTTTTCCACACCAGGTATCGGAAATGTCCTCATTCTCCAGGGAATGGGAGTTCCCCTCCCCTACTATAGATGAGGCTCGCACAGGGCTCTTCCATACCCCATAACACTGCTCTCTCTCCCCATACCCCCACTCGTAACAAGGGCACAATCCCCCTAGTCCTCACCTTTTCACCCCACTAGCCGTCACATAGTCCTCCGTCATTTTCGCCACCACCACTCGCCACATCTTCCCATCTCCCTCCCATTTCCTGTTTTTCCGCAAAGAGCGCCTCACTTTGTAACTCCCTTGTCAATTATTCCCCCCTTCCCTCCCGCACCAACCCCAACCCCGGGCACTTTCCCTTGCAACCGCAAGAGATGCTATACGTCGCTTTACCTGCCTTCTCGACTCTATTCAAGGCCCCTAGCAGTCGTTCCAAGTGCGACAGAGGTTCAACTGCATCTCCTCCAACCTCATCTATTGCATCCGCTGCTCTAGAATGTCAGCTGATCTACATCGGTGAGACCAAGCGTAGGCTTGGCGATCTTTTCGCCGAACACACCTCCGCTTGGTCTGCATTAACCAACCTGCACTCCCGGTGGCTCAGCACTTCAACTCCCCTCCCATTCCAAATCCAACCTCTGTTTTCCTGGACCTCCTCCATGGCCAGAGTGAGCACCACTGGAATTTGAGGAGCAGCACCTCATATTCCGCTTGGGCCGTCTGCACCCTAGCAGCATAAACATTGATGTGTCCAATTTCCGGTAGCCCTTGCTGTCTCCTCCCCTTCTCAGCTCGTCCCTCCTCTTCCTTTTCCCCCCCCCCTCTTTTCCTCCCCCGCACCTCCCCCCTCCCCCCCAAAACCTCCATCAGTCTGAAGAAGGGATTTGGCCCGAAACGTTGCCAATTTCCTTCGCTCCATAGATGCTGCTGCACCTGCTGAGTTTCTCCAGCACTTTTGTCTACCTTCAATTTTCCAGCATCCTGCAGTTCCTTCTTAAACTGCTCGTTTTCATAATGGAGCACCCAGATCAGGGGGACCACCGCGAGGGAGGTGGGGGGGGATAACGATGGACAATAGGGGAGGGAACAAAGGACAATGGGAACCCGGCGTGGGGAACCGTGAGGTGGGGGGGAGAACAACAGGAGGTGCTGGCGTGCTTTGTAACATTGTCAGTACCGTAGGTGGGCCTGCTATTTAATACATTGGGTATCCATCAAATAATGTCACTGTGCCTAATCACATGATAACAATAAAGTATAATGCATTCCATTCAGTTCCATTCCATAATGCTCATTCCTACATGCTGAATATCTATAGGCTCAGGCGTTCATAATGTACAGAGAACCTTGTACTGGATTGTCCAATAACTCTGCATGGGAGACAAGGAGCTAACTAAAGCCAAAAGCGAGGACGGGTGGAGTTCATTTGCTCTAATATAAACATTGCCAAATCATTCATTCCAACATTTTATTTTTTTTACTGTAGCGTTAGAATTCATTCTTTGTAGTTCTTTTTGTGTAGTTATTATTCTGACATCTATTTAGAAACTTGATATTTCAATGCCTGAGCTTTTACCAAGAGTGCTGTTACTATTACATAAGGCTTTAGTTTTTTTTAACATGTCAATATTATAGCTTATATAGCTTAGTGTGTCAATTCATATCACGCATCAATATGAATACTGAGTTACTGTGTGAAATGGCCAATGTTCAAGTAGGGATTATCAATTACCATATATTTTTAAAGCAGCCTTATTCTTCATCAGTAAAGTATTACTTACAACTGTGGTCACATCAGAGCTGCATATTTACATGTAAAGGTCAGTCGGTTACCTATTCTCAGACTAATTTAAGTCTCCTGAAAGAGGATATCTACCTGCCCCAGTAGAGATTTGCTCCAGACAGAATGTGTTAAGTAAACACCTCAATATAAAACACCACTGACATATCGCCACTAACTTTATGTTGCGATAAAGCACTAGGACTCTTCATAAGCCACATGATCTCTCCGCAGAGTCCTATTTGCTTCTCTTCCAAGACCTAGTGCAGCGTGTCCATCTCTATTACAACATTTCAGCTCAGGGTGCACAGAAATGTTTGAAGATTTTTAATCCCAAACCCATTAGAAATGTTCACAGGCTGTGACTGGGGGGCCAGATTGATTAGGACATTGAGGCAAAGTTATAAAGAAATTCTCAAGTGACTAATTTGTCACAGAAAATAAGTTTCAGGTGATATGATATAGTTTTCAGATCATAAAAGGCATAAATTTGGTAAAAGTAATGAAGCCTGAAAACTAGAATTAAGTAGCATTAAACTAAGAGGGAGATGTGTACAATTAACGCCTAAAGCAGGTTAGAGATAAATGTCTGTGAAGACATATTAGTCCAGCAGCAGATACTGTAGGTCTTTGGGTGATAAGCGTGATAAGGGTGTGGAAATAGGGGGTGAGAGAGGTTGGTTTGCAGTAGTAGCAAGGAGAAAAACCTGTCAAATGGCAGCCCGATTATTCTTACAGAGTATGGACCACGCTCTTCCATTGCCTTCAACCAAGAGGACTTGTTTAGTCTGGGTGTCAGAGGTTATGGGAGAACTGGCAGGAGAACGGGTGTTAGGAGGGGGAGAACAGATCAGCCATGATTGAATGGCGAGAGACTTGATGGGCCGAATGGCCTAATTCTGCTCTATCACTTATGGCTGTATAACCAAGGATTATCAGATGCACGATTTAGATTATACATGTATGTACTTTTTTTCTTTGTTTGAAATCAATTTTCAAAAAAATGTAGCAAGCTGCATATTTTTATGCTGAACTTCCTTTTGTTTAGCATGTATTGATCCATTGTGTTCAGGTTGGCACTGGGAACAATGACCTTCATGACCTCTCCAGCCTGCATTTATCCGCAGTTGCCTAATGACTGAGGATTCAAAAATGAGAAGGATCCAGTAGTAATTTTAGTTATTAAAGATGGGATAGCAGCACATTTGGAAAGTGGTGAAATCATTGGACAAAGTCACATGGATTTACACAAAAGGTAAATCATGTCTGACGAATCTTGTGGAATTTTTCGAGGATGTAACTAGTAGCGTGGATAGGGGTAGAGAACCAGTGTATTGTGGTGTATCAGTGGACTTCCAGAAGGCTTTCGACAAGGTCCCACATAAGAGAAAAGTATACAAACTTAAAGCATACGGCATTGGGGGTTCAGTATTGATGTGGATAGAGAACTGCTGGCAAACAGGAAGCAAAGAGTAGGAGTAAACGGGTCCTTTTCACAATGCATTCAGTGACTAGTGGGTAACGCAAGGCTCAGTGCTGGGACCATCCAGCTATTTACAATATATATTAATTATCTGGATGAGGGAATTGAAGGCAACATCTCCAAGTTTGCGGATGACACTAAGCTCAGGGGGCAGTGTTAGCTGTCAGGAGGATGCTAGGAGACTGCAAGGTGACTTGGATAGGCTGGTGAGTGGGCAAATGTTTGGCAGATGCAGTATAATGTGGATAAATGTGAGGTTATCCACTTTGGTGCAAAAACAGGAAAGCAGACTATTATCTAATGGTGGCCGATTTAGGAAAAGGGAGATGCAGCGAGACCTGGGTGTTATGGTACACAGTTATTGAAAGTAGGCATTCAGGTGCAGCAGGCAGTGAAGAAAGCGAATGGTTACGTTAGCTTTCATAGCAAAAGGATTGAGTATAGGAGCAGGGAGGTTCTACTTCATTTGTACAGGTCTTGGTGAACCACACTTGAGTATTGCGTACAGCTCTGGTCTCCAAAATCTGAGGAAGGACATTATTGCCATAGAGGGGGTGCAGAGAAGGTTCACCAGACTGTTCCTGGGATGTCAGGCATGTCTAATGAAGAACGACTGATAGAGTCGGTTTATACTCTCTAGAATATAGAAGATTAAGGGGATCTTATAGAAACTTACAAAATTCTTAAGGGCTTGGACAGGCTAGATGCAGGAAGAATTGTTCCCAGATGTTGGAAGTCCTGGACAGGGGTCACAGCTTAAGATAAAGGGGAAATCCTTTAAGACTGAGATGAGAAAGACTTTTTTCACACAGAGAGTGTGAGTCTCTGGAACTCTCTGCCACAAGGGTAGTTGAGGCCAGTTCATTAGCTATATTTATGAGGGAGTTAGATGTGGCCCTTGTGGCTAAGGGCATCAGGGGATATGGAGAGAAGGCAGGTACGGATTGAGTTGGATGATCAGGCCATGATCATATAACGGAATGGTGGTGGCAGGCGCGAAGGGCCAAATGGCCTACTCATGCAACCTAATTTCTAATGTTTCTAAGTTAAGTTTAGTTTAGAATACAGCGTGGAAACAGGCCCTTCAGCCCACCAAGTCCAGACCAACCAGCAATCCCCACTTATTAATACTGTGAGGGAAGGCAGCATAGTCAGTCCTCTTCCTCTTGTTCTCCCATGGTCAAGCCTATTGGGGCCTCAGCATTCGCCGCGACGGTGGCCCAATGTTCCAGCCCTCTCGCCTGATGATGGACTCCAGCGTCGGAGGAACACTCTCAGCGGCTTGGAGGTCTGAACGGCTGCTTCCCACCAGAGACTGCGCTCCGTAGTCCACAGGACCGCGCTGGTCGAGCTCCGAAAACACTGGCGATCTCGGCGAGAGATCCCAGACCTCTCCGCGTGTTTAAAAAGTCAGCGCCGCCCGCGGCGACGCTCCGCAACGACGACAGCTCCGCGATGTTGGAGTCGGCGGTCAACACCGCACTCCCTTAAGCACCACACGGCGCCCTCGGTAAGGCACCGTGCAGGTACTTCAGAGCGCAGCAGAAGTTCCTGGCCATCCCCGGCAGGAAACACCGCTCCAGTCCCGTTAGGTAGGCTGCGAGGAGGGTCGAAGATGCGGCTACGGAATAAAGAGGCATCTTCTCCACCAGTAGTTCTGGACTGAGAAAAAACAGTTTCATCCCCGTTCTTCTCCCCCCCACCCCTCACATAAAAAAGACTATACCTCCAAGACAAAACACAACTAACTCACTAAAAATTAAAAAAAGGTTGAAAGGACGAACAGCCAGCGGCAGCCGTACTCGACGGCGCCCCACTCGAAGTCTGAAATTAATGTATTTTTGATGCCTTACCACTTCTGACAAGAAACAGTTCTGTAGCAGAGCTTCCACAGACAATTAAAACATCTTAAGCTTTCCAGGAAATAATGAAAATAGTTACTTTCAAAATTAATAAATTTAATAAAATTAGTTGAACATTTGAGATGTGAAGTAATTAAAAAACTTTAAAAAAACAAAATAAGATTAAAAACACAAACACAAGACAACTCGATTCCTTTAAATCTCCAGGCTGGGAGTTCCTATTTAAATGTTGTGGAGTCTATGACCCATTCAAAGATCATAAGTGATAGGATGCAGAATTACGTCATTCGTCCCATCAAGTCCGCTCCGCCATTCAATCATGGCTGATCTATCTCTCCCTCCTGACCCCATTCTCACCTGCCTTCTCCCATAACCTCTGACTCCCGTACAAAAGAATGAATAATCTATCTATCTCTCTGCCTTAAATATATCCACTGACGACCTCCACAGCCTCTGTGGCAAAGAATTCCACAGATTCACCACCACCACATCCACTCGATCCAAGCTTTTTCATTCTTCTGTACTTTCAATGAGGACATCTTCACTCTTCTAAACTCAAGCGAGTACAGGCCCAGTGCCGTCCAAGTACATCATATGTTAAACTTCTAATTTCTGGATCACGCATTGTAAACCTTCTCCTGGACCAATCTCCAGAGCCAGCACATCCTTCCTCAATAAACGTTGCCCCAAAATTGCTCACAATATTCCAAAATGCGGCCTGACAAGCAACTTATAGAACCTCAGCATTGCAAATCCCTGTTTTTTGTATACAAGCCCTCTCGATATAAAATGCTAACATTGCATTTGCCTTACCAATTCAACTTGCAGATTAACTTTTTGGGAATGCTGCAGCACCTAGCACTCCCAAGTCCATTGCCACCTCCGATTCGTATTCTCCTCATTAGAAAGTAATCTAATGCCTTTATTTCCTACATCTACCAAAATGCATGATTCCACACTTTTTCACCTACTTTATATTCCCATCTGCCACTTCTCTGCCACTTATATTCCATCTGCCAACTTCCCAACCTATCCAAGTCCTTCTGCAGAGTCCCTGCTTTCTCTACACTAAACCTGCCCCACCATCTATATTTCTCTTCCTCCGCAAACCAACTTGGCCACAAAGCTTTTCAGTTCAGACTGATTTAGGATGATGAAGCAGTCCTCTACTTTATACTGCTTGTCAAGTTCAGACAATTAGTATCCTACTTGTTCACAGTTCATCAGTCTACATCAGGATAGAGTAACTGTACACCAACATTTCCCATTAGAACTAACCACCAGCAGCACACAATGCATTGTCATCAGCATTCACTAGACTGTAATAAGGTCAATATATTTCTGAGGTGAGATGAATAAATGTGTATGTTTGTCAAAAACTATGATCTGTTGAGACTGGATGCCTAAACAGGTTATGCAAATGCTGAGTAATAATATTTACTTTATCACATTTTACTTTTAAATAATAAATAACAGATTAGTAAATTGCAGTCAAACTTTCCCAAATGAAAGGACCAATATGTTTTAGTCATGAAATTGTAAAGTTATGATAATATTGGAGAAATTAATCTGTTTTAAACTATTTCAAAATGTTTGGCTGTTATGTTATATATTTCTAGGACTTTACATTTCAAAAAAAATAATATTCCAACTTAAACATAGTGTGCAGCCAATCTTATTTCCCCCCCCCTGCCTTGGCAAGATTATTTGTTTTCACTCCTTGTTCCCCATTGAGAGCACCGGCAAGATAACAAACCAGGGGGGGGAAAAAATAAAAAAATGCTTTCCCCATCATAATGTAATGAATCTGCAAAATATGGAATGACTTATAATGATGTATTAGAAGTTCTCCTCCTTGATTTGAGATTATGTAATCGCATTAGGGTTATCAAGTGCTTTGAATATAAATCTAGGAACAAAGTTATTTGTTATTGTGAGCTGCCTCCTCCTGCATTTGAAACATTTATGTTGAAGTGTAAAAACTATATGAATGCCAAAGCAGTGGTAGAACAATCTACCGAATCGGTAGTAAATACAAGCAAACACAATGCTAGCATTTATTTCAAGAGGGCTTGTGTAACAAAAACAGGGATATAATGTTAGAGCCTATGGTGGAGAAGGCAGGAGATTGGCGTTAGGGGGAAAGATAGAATCAGCCATGATTGAATGGTGGAGTAGGCCTAATGGTCCGAAAGGCCTAATGTCTACTCCTATTCCATATGACCAATATCTTACCTGAAACAAATGTAATCAATATTACTTGCTTTCACCAGAAATCTAGCCAATCTTTTCCCCCATATTATCTAATATTTTTGTTTCATGTTTTTTTATTTCTGGCAGTTTTGCTTCACATTTGCCTGGCACTGTCATTCATTTTTTAGCCATGGACTTTTGGGTGCTGCTTGGATGGCATTCAAACATTCTGCTTTCTTTGACCATCAACCGCTAAGAGAGTAATTTGTGGTATCCTCATCCTTGCTAACATCCACCAGTTTCAATAAAGGCAAACCCTTTACTTGACCTTGTACAGATCCTGAACTTAAAAAATATCTCTATGAAACCTATATTCATACAAAAGGATTTGAGTACAAGAGCAGGAGGTTCTACTGCAGTGTACAGGGTCATCTTGGTGAGGCCACACCTGGAGTATTGCGTACAGTTTTGATCTCTCTCCTAATCTGAGGAAAGCCATTCATGCCATAGAGGGGAGTACAGAGAAGGTTCCACCAGACTGATTCCTTCCTGGATGGTGGCAACGACTTCCATATGAAGAAAGACGGATAGACTTAGAAACATAGAAAATAGAAATTAGGTGCAGGATTAGGCCATTCAGCCCCTTCGAGCCTGCACCGCCATTCAATATGATTCATGGCTGATCATCCAACTCAGTATCCGCCCGTACCTGCCTTCTCTCCATACCCTCTGATCCCCATAGCCACAATGGCCCACATCCAACTCACTCTTAAATATAGCCAAGAACTGCCTCAACTACCCTCTGTGGCAGAGAGTTCCAGAGACTCACCCACCAACCACTCTCTGTGTGAAAAAAGTCTTTTCTCATCTCGGTCTTAAAGGATTTCCCCCTTATCCTTAATCTGTGACCCTTGTCCTGGACTTCCCCAACATCGGGAACAATCTTCCTGCATCTAGCCTGTCCAACCCCTTAAGAATTTGTAAGTTTCTATAAGATCCCCTCTCAATCATCCTAAATTCCAGAGAGTAATAAACCGAGTCTATCCAGTCTTTCTTCATAAAACAGTCCTGACAACCCATGAATCAGTCTGGTTAACCTTCTCTGCACTCCCCTCTATGGCAATAAATGTCCTTCCTCATATTTGGAGACCAAAACTGCAACGCAATACCCAGGTGTGGTCTCGCCAAGACCCTGTACAACTGAAGTAGAACCTCCCTGCTCCTGTACTCAAATCCTTTTGCTATGAAAAAGCTAACATAACCATTCGCTTTTTTCACTGCCTGCTGCACCTGCAGCCTACTTTCAATGACTGGTGTACCGTGACACCCAGGTCTCGCTGCATCTCCCCTTTTCCTAATCGGCACCACCATTTAAAATAATGACTTGGCTTGTACTTGCTGGAATTTAGAAGATTGAGGGTGATCTCATAGAGACTTACAAAATTCTTAAAGAGGTTGGACAGGCTAGATGCAGGAAGATTAGTTCCCGATGTTGGGGAAATCCAGGACACAGGGGTCACAGTTTAAGGATAAGGGGGAAGTCTTTTAGGACTCCGAAATGAGAAAATCGTTTTTTCACACAGAGAGATGGTGAATCTGTGAATTCTCTGCCACAGAATGGTAGTTTATTGCCAAGTTCGTTGACCATATTTAAGAGGGAGTTTATGTGGCCCTTGTGGCTGAATGGATCAGGGGGTATGGAGAGAAGGCAGGTACGGGATACTGAGTTGGATGATCAGCCATGATCATATTGAATGCGGTGCAGGCTCGAGGGCCGTAAATGGCCTGCTCCAGCACCTAATTTCTATGTACTATTTTTCTATATAACTCCTTTGCTTCATTATAAGTCATAGAGTAAAATAGCACAGAAGTCGTCCCTTTGGCCCAAACTACTTGTCCATTCCAACCAAGGTGCCCCATCTAACCTGACAGTAGTACCACTTGCCCCCCCATTTGGTCAATACCCCTCTAATCCTTTCCTATCTATATACCTATCTAAGTGTTATTTTTAAATGATGTTTATCTGCCTCAACCACCTCCCCTGGCAGCTCGTTTCATATACCCACCACCCTCTGAATGAAACAACGTTGACCTCAGGTTCCTATTAAATGTTTCTCCTCTCACCTTAAACCATGTCCTGTGGTTCTTGATTCCCCTACCCTGGTAAAAGGCTCGTGGAATTCATCCAATCTATTCCCTCTCATGAATTTATGTTTTTATAAAAAGATCAACCCCTTAGCCTCCTGCACTACAAGGAATGAAGTTCCTAGCCTTCCCAACCTCTCCCTATACTCAGTCCCGCACGCGTCCTGGTATTAATCCTTGAAAATCTTCTCTGCAATCTTTTCCAGCTTACAACATGCTGCAAATGCGGCTCTGCCAATGGTCTTGTTAAAATAGCATTCACATTATTTACAATGCTGCTAAAACCCACAACGTTTTGGCCCTTCCCATAGCTCTGTAGTTTTCTTTTAGTGAAGACAGAACACAAAAGCTGAGTTAATCTCAGCGGTACAGGCAGCGTCTCTGGAATGAAGGAATGGGTGTGACATTTACGGTCAAGACCCTTCTTTGATCTTTACCCGAGAACTACACCCATTCTTCTCTCCAGAGATGCTGCCAGTCTGAAGAAGGGTCGACACCGACCAAAACATCCCCATTCCTTTCTCCAGAGATATTTGACAGGTCTGAAAAAGGGTCTCAACCCAAAGCATCTCCCATTCCTTATCTCCATAGATATTGCCAGGTCAGAAGAAAGTCTCAACCCAACAACATCACCCAATCCTTCTCTCCAGAGATATTGACAGGTGTGAAGAAGGGGTCTCAACCCAAAAGATCACATCTTTCCTTTCTTATCTCCAGAGCTGCTGCCAGGCTCCGAAGAAGGGTCTGAACCCAAAATGTCACCCATTTCCTTCTCTCCAGAAATGCTGCCTGTCCCGCTCAGTTTTACTCCAGCATTTTGCGTCTATCTTTAGTCTAAACCAGCATTTGCATTCCTTCCTACAGTTTCTGCATGGTTCCACCATCTTAAAGATGCTTGTGAGTTAGGTTTAGTTTCCAGTCAACTTGAGGTGTATGTTGATTGATTTTTTCAGATTATATTTCAGCACCAAATGAGTTTCAAACAAGAAAAATGGCATTGACCCCATGACCTTCAATGGTGTGAGTGAAATACCACACAATTTAATATTGATTTCAACAGTTTTGTGATCAATCGGTGTGAAACTGTTTAGGTGTGAGTCAAATAATTTGTGCATGGCTTCAATAAAACACTTTTCAAAAGAAAAGAGATAAACCCAATGATTGACCTATGCTTACTTGTCTCATTAAAAACATCCCACTTAAAAAGGCAGGAAGTAGAGTAATTGAAGATTAATAGCTCCAATTCTGTCCCCCATAATTATGTGCTAAATAAGGACAAATTGGTACAATAATAAAATGCAACACACATTTTAGCTCTTTGCAGGTGTTTGTCATGATAAAAAATGCTGCTCATTTGGACTACACTTGTTTCGTTTAGTTTAGAGATACAGCACAGAAACAAGGCCCTCCTCTCGCCCACCTAATCCACACCGACCAAGTGATCCCCCTACAATACCAGGGACCATTTTACATTTTAACCAAAGCCAATAACCTACAAACCTTTACATCTTTGGAGTATGGGAGGAGAAAACCAAGCTCCCAGAGAAAACCCACGTGGTTACAGGAAGAATGTACAAACTCCATACAGACAGCACCCTTAATCAGGATTGAATCCAGTCTCTGTGCTGTAAGGCAGCCAACTCTAAACCACTGCGCCCACCATATTCGCCGTGTGCTTAAACATTTAACTGTCAAAGCCAAGCCTCCATGACAGAAATATGTTATCAGCTGATCACGTCCATGGTCACAACTCTTTGCAAGGGCAATGAAAATTAAACTGACTCCCACTCCTCATGCAAACAGCAAAGGCTAAGAAGTAATTAACCAGGTCACAGTTAAAATTAAACTAATTACATTTTTCAGAGCTGATCATTTTGCCATTGCTATAATGTAGAATCAAATATATTTGGTGCATTAACTGAAAACGTGTCCGCACAGTAAATCGTTCTCAGCAGCCTTTTGTTTCCCATTCATAACTACAGCACTTGTGAACTCTTTTTGCAATGATCACTTACATACAAGACGTTACACAGGGCCTGCAATTTTCCATTTCGATAGTTCCATCAATAACATTTCACGGGCCAGGTTTCACAAATTATAAAGAGGCAAGGCACTCTGGTTGTACGTTATCCAATTACATATATCCCAATCTTTGTTTTATGCCTTCACAGGCAGAACGGCAAAAAAAAGAGAAAAATTGTATCCATGTGAAATAAGGAACTGCAGACGCAGGTTCACAAAATAAGACACAATATCTTAAGTAACTCATGGGCCATCATCAACGCTGGACAATATGGATAGGTGAAGCATCAAAGACAGGACTTTTCTTCAACTGATTGTGTGGGGTTGGGGAGGAGGGGAAGAAGATATGCAAGAGAGAAGGGGCAGTACAAATCCTGGCAGGTAACAGCTGGATACCCGTTGAGAGTGTTTTTAGATAGCAGATGGACGAAGACGAAGGCCAGAGCTAAAATACAGAAGGTGTGAACCAAAAAAATGTGAAGAGAAGTACTTAAGCATTGTCCTGCCCCTTTACTCATCCCAGCTTTCTCCCCCCACCCCCCTTACAATCATCAAAGAAAGTGTCCCGTCCCCAAAATGTCATCTTTATTTTTTCAGCTAATATTTATGAATGGAGCATGGACAACAGGCCCTTCATCCCACCGAGTCCGTGAAGACCAACGATCTGAGAAATCTCTGCCTCATAGGGCGGTATATTTCGGTTCTCTGGATACCTCAAGAGAGAGCTAGATAGGTACCTAAAGATAGCATAGTCAGGGGATAAGGTGAGAAGGCAGGAACGGGGTACTGATTGTGGATGATCAGCCATGACACATAGAATGGCGGTGCGGCAGCATGGCCGACTGCCTTCTCCTTAACCTATTTCATCATTATCTATGTAATCTATGAATCTATGAAACCGGAGCTCCCGGGGGAATCCCACGGTCACAGGGGAAATTTACAAAACTCTGTGCAGCCAACACCCGTATACATGAAACGAACTGCGATCTCTAGCATTGAAAAGCAGCATGTCTATTCAGCTCAATTTGTTTTTTCTATTCATCAAGGTGGTATGGTCTCTTCCTGAACCTTTGCAAGAGAACAAAGAGAACATCGAGGTGGCCATAGCGTTACACATTATATTTCAGATTAGAAGACATAGAACTCGCTTGACAAAATTCAGTAACTGCAGGTTTGTCAATTGAGCCAGTTGTGTTTTCTTGTCGATTGCCTACTGTATAATTTTCATTCAATTATACTTCAACATTTCATGCCATACAAGAATATTAAATTCTATCTCATCATAAAATGCAAGGAAAATCAGGTGACAATTTTTCTATGAGAGCGAAATAATGGTAACTAGACTAGGTGTGGACCCTTTGGGTCCAGCTACACCGGGGCCTGGTCTCCAATTTCACCCATTCCCCAATGCAATAACCCGCATGGTGTGGGGGACTGGGGATGGGGCACGGGGGGGGGTGGTGGTGTGGGGGGTGGAGGGTGGTGATGGGGAGGTGGTGGTGTGGGGTGTTGGGGTGCAGTGGTAGGAGGGGGTTGTGTGGGGAGGGTGAGTGGGTGGGGGAGGTAGGCGAGGGGGGGAGAGGGAGACGTGTTAGGGATGGGTTGTGTGGGTGATGGTGTGTTGGTGTGTGGGGAGGGTGTGGTGTGGGGGGAGGTTGGCAATGGGGGATGGGGTGACATGGGGGGTGGGTGGTATGTGGAGGAGGTGGAGTGGGGAGGAGGGGGGTGTCATCTGGGGGAGTAGTGGGGGGGGGGTGTTTGTGGGGAGGGGAGGGTTTTGGTGTTGGTGTTGGGTTGTGTGGTGGGTGGGTTGTGTGTTTGGGAGGGGGTGGTGTGGTTGTGTGGTGGGAAAAGGGGGAGGAGAATGGGGAGGGGTAAAGGGAGGTGGGTGTAGTTGTGTTGGGGAGGGGGGTGGATGGAATGAGTGGGAGGTGGAAGGGGGGATATGATAAGGGGGAGGGGGGAAGGGGTTTTGATGTGTGATGGATGGCGGAGTGGTGGTGGTGCGGGGGGGAGGTGGACTCACTCAACACTTTTTCCCCGACACCACTCACAAGCTTCCCTAATGACAGCGAGTGCCGCAGGGGCGTCGCCGTCCCGGCAAATGCAGGAGAGAGATAATTAAACTTAAATAACTTTGTATTATTCCCCGATCGCAACAAAACTTGGGTGCATGCAGCAGAGGAGAACGTGAAGTAACGAGATGTCACCGCAAAAAAAAACGAAAATTAAAAAACAACACCAACCGGAAGAAGACAAGATGAAATCTTAGATAGAGATCGATGGTTCACAACTTGTCTCAGACGTTCAGTTGTTTCGATGTTTTATGATATATGTTGCCAAAAATGCAAAATTTTGAACAGTAAAAGAGAGCTTTGTGATTACCCAGCTATCAATCGCATTTCTTCCAGGAAGTAATTATAAGTGAAAAATTGTTCATGAGATTCTATAAGAGTCCAGAGTGTTTAATTGTTATGTGTTAAGATATGGAACAATGAAATACTTACTTGCAACAGCAAAACAGGCCTGTAACTCATACCTAAATAAAAAAAAACAACACAAATTAAAAAAATAAAAACCCCAATACTCAAAGCAAAAATAACTCCAAAGTCCATTGTGCAACCAAATACAGTCTATAGATTCATTTGAGGTAGTGGTGTGTTGAGTTCAAGAGCCCAATGATCATAGGGAAGAAGGAATTCTTGAAACCAATTTGGCCAGGATGTTGTGGGCCTTTGATGAATAAACTGCTTGTGAGGCAGCGTCTCCTGTGGAACCTTCTATAAATGGTTTAGGTCAGAAACTGTGACGTATAGATTAAAGATTAAAAAGAAATTTTAAAAGGAAGGGTCCAAATGAATGAAATACAGAAGGAAAATAAAAAATAAAATTCTGGAAACACTGAAGATCAAGACCATTAGTGAAAGGAAGAAATAAGGTTTTACATACTTGGATTTGTGATTTACATTAATACAATTTCTAGAGACATGCAGATCCAATATTGCGCGAAATAGAACAGCAAAAGAAGCAAAAAATTATATGATAACAAAAAATTACTAAAATCTCAAACAAAAAATCACTACCTAAACAAATGATTTTCTACATTGTTAATTATAAATTTCATTATCAGAGTCGATAAAAAAAAATATTAACCTATCATATTCTGCCAAATGACATAGAACATCCTGTTGGTGAGTTTTTGTTTTGTCTGAAGGGCTTTGCCGGCAAACTTCACCACGTCTCCATGCATTTCAATTTGATAGGAGAAACAATTAACATTTAACTTCAAGTCTTTTTTTTGCTTATGTTGCTGTCAGGATGAAGCCTTAAATAAGGCAAGTGTTTTAATCTTGGACATGTTTTCTGCAAAATACAACAAATGACAACACTATCACTGATTTTCAGAGTTAATTTATATAAAATAGTCCAATACCATGTGAAATAGAAACATGCCATTGCTCTATTCTCAATAAATTTATATTCTCTTAGACTCTTCATAACCAGGTTTTTACCAGTACCCAATCAACGTAAATCTCAGTTAAGTAAAACCTATAATTATCTACCCAAAATGCATTGATATTACTTAATTATATGCTTAATTATGTGGTTGTATTACAGTGCAAAAATCCTTCAACTAACAAGAGCTGTTGCTTTTGAAAGAACAACTATAAATATATTCAGCATTACAATAAGTAAAAAGGTAGGATGCTGCCTGAACCCGCTGAGTAACATCCAGTCACTTGGTTACTTTTTCTGCTGTACTTTGCTGTACAACTGGAACTGAAGATATCTGATACAGTCAAAATTAAAAAAACAATAACTTTATGTAAAGGTAGTTAATTACCCTTTAGAAACAGTTTGAATTTAGATACAGTTGTGACATGGTGCACGGGATAAGATCATACCGTGATGATAAATAACCACTAACATAAAACAATTACAGCACGGAAACAGGCCCTCTCTCGGGCCCCATCCAGACTTGCCGATCATTTTTTTCCCCTATCCCATCTACCTGCACTCAGATCCATGGCCGCTGCCATTCCCTTCACCGTCCATATACCTATCCACTATACTTTTAAATGTAAAAACGATCCTGCCCCACCACTCTGCTGGAAGCTCATACCACACAGCTCACCACCCTATGAGTTAAAGAAGTTCCGCCCTCACGTTACCCCAAAACTTTTCCGTCCCATTGAATATCTCTTTTATTATTTTAACAATGATTTCTGCATTGTTTTTCTTCAATTTATAGTAATAAATTGTAAATTGTCCAGGATCACAGGATAATAGTTAAGCAAACTAGCAAAATAAAGTGGTGCATTCCCCCAGGTTGAACAAGTGGTATCTCTGTTTGAACAACCATACTTACATTAATCAGAGGTACACAAAAAGCTGGATAAACCAGCGGGAGCAAGCAGCATCTAAGGAGCGAAGGAGATAGTCGACGTATTCGGGCCGAGACCCATACTTCAATGCATACACTTGACTTTAATCAAACTGCATGTTCAATACACATCATCCTTCCCAGGGTGAGAATTCTTACTTCTACTTCACCTATTCTACCCACTGCTGAACATTGGATATTTTAGTTTAACAAACTTTCATATTTTAGTTTAACATACTTTACATGTTCAACTTCTACTCGAGAGCAAATTTTAAAACCACAAATAAATTGTACTTCAACTGAATGAAGAAACCTGTTTCTTGGGAGGAGCAGC